>JAOCPT020543672.1:0-11291 GCA_026546935.2 Palythoa grandiflora | reverse complement strand
GTTATCCATATATTTTTATAAATAATTTTCTATTTTCATATTTTTCTGTTTATTTTGTTTTGTCCGGCCGGTCTAGCCTTATACCGTTCATTTCCGACATGTTGCAATATCACTTAATTTCCTTTTCTCCCGGATACACAACTATTTTTCTTATCTTAACATCTTTGGTTATTCAGTTCAATTACGTTTTACAAAACAGGCATCATTGAACCAATTTGAATTTCAAACCTGAAGAAGGCTAGTTTGGCTAGCCGAAATATAGTATTTTTGCTAAATTTTATACATCGCGTTGACTTTTTATTTTAATATATTTTAATTTTTCTACTATCGTCAACCAGTTTCAACTCCAACGTAAGTGTTTTACATTATTGTGTGGTTATTAATAATTTTCTATATAAATCGTTTTAATAATAATAATGACAATATACAATGTATCTACCAGCAGGTTTTTAATATGGAAGGGAGCTCCTTATAAAAATTTATTTACAAAATATAAGGGTATATAATAAATTGGTCACAAATATAATGTGAAGAAAAAGGACAAAAGAAATAATAAAAAAGCAAACATACACATATATAGTTGCTATAACAAGTAAGGAAGTAGAAGAAAATAATTCACAAAACAAATATTTTAAAAATAAATTAGATTAGGAAGAAGAAAAGTGGCCAGAATCTAGTATAACTTTTTGCACAGCAAACAAATTTGGCTTTCAGAGGTGGAGAGTGTCCATGCAACAAGGGCGCAGATGATTGTAATTTTCCAAATTTGTCTTTTACTATATTTACATTGGAACCTCGATCGCACTGAAAATATTCATTCCTTTCCGTACTGTAGCAACAAAAAATATTGTCACTTACCTGGAACAGAATTGACGTGACGCTTTAATCAATTTCCAACACTGAAACTTTAATTCAATGACCAAGTTTGTTGTAAATGTTGTGATTTTAAAAGCGATTAACTAAATGAAATCAATGAGTTATCGGAGTCCGGCGGGAAAAGTTTGCACGGAAAAGGGACTTGGCTCTAGTTTACCCAGAAGTCCATGCATCGAGTACACGGTTAAGAAAAAGCGCGAACTGCGTGCGGCTTCAGGTCTCTTAGCTATCTCTCTCATTGATCTGTAAAGAAGTGCACATTGTCGAACTCCATAGCTCTTTTCAAATCTTACTCCCGTACTTGCATTAGCAAAATGGCTTCAAAGGTATCGTCAAAGTCTGCTCCTTCGGATTTTAGAGTTATTTTAGCCAAAGTAAATGGTTTAGAGGAGACGCGAAGACAAACGACCGCCAAAGTGAATGACCTCGCGGTGAACGTGCACATAGTAGATGGAAATCTAACGTCTTTCTCAGACATGTTAATAAAGGCCCTAGGAGAGATGGAAACTGGGATTGTAAACAAGTTTGTCGATGCCACTTCAAACATTCTGGATCAAATTGACACTGTTGAGAAATGGTTGGACACGATATGCAATCCAGAAACACAACCCAACGGCAACACTCCAACAAGTTTAAGTCAACAAACAAAGCAACGAAACCCGGATTTAGCGGTGAGTAAAAAAAATGTTTCATTCAGGCTTATTAAGTTTTGATACTTAAAAACAGTCGCAAAAGAAATGTAAAAATGGTAGCAGATCCGATTAAAATGACTTCTATCAGAACTGATTGTAATTTGATGCTTTCCAATATTTCCAAACTGAAGTCAACTACCTTGTTTCTAGAATGCGTGTTTTTACTAGTGTTATTACTCCTTTTATTAACCCTACATCCTTCAAAAGGCTTTAAGAACTAGTAATTTAACGTCGATAATCCTTTTTCAGCACTGTGTAAGGACAAAAATTAAAAGTCCTTACCTAACCTGGGATACCAGCAAACCGTAAGTAAAATTTTGAAATATGATAAGTACTCGGATTATTTAACCTAGTCAAATTGAAATAAAACCAAGCTGGTGGATTCTGGATGGTAGACGATGAATAACATGTCCCATTTCTCGAAAACTTCGAAAAAAATATTTAGACACCTGTGGCTTTGCGACACAGCATCACATAAAGGGAAATGCGATCAATATTAAAACAAACCCAAATTTTATTTATTACAAGTTTCTGTCTTTTGGTTAATTTGCCGATGTTAACCACTTCGGTTTAGCTGTTTGTTCGTTTAAGTATGCTTGACAAATTTGTCACAAGTCGTGTTCCTGCATTTCTGTGATGCTGTGTCACGAAAGCCACTGGTTTTAGCGAAATTTTGTCAGCGGCATGCCGTACATTACAATTTGCAGTCATGTACTTGTGCAAATGTTAAGTAGAAAACATTAAGTCCACCCCCCTCGAATTCGCTTTGGAAATCATGGTTGTTTCTGGTCAGCGGACAGTCATGACCATCCATAGTTTTCTAGTTCTAGGTCATGAGGTTTTTGACTCGATATATTTGAATTTTGCTGTTTTCTGTGTGTGCGAAAGAGAAAGAGTTTATTTGTTTAATTATTTAATAAATGTGGAAAAGATTCATTGCACAACGCAACATTTGGTGCCGTGAACAGGATTTTAATTTTTTAATGGCAAGCATTTTATGGCAAGGATTGTGAGAACTGAACAGAAACTGTGGCTTGTGTTGTTGATCGTGTTGTCCAACATGGCGACATCGGATTTGGAGGAAAGACAGCTAGAACTGGAGGGAAAAATCTGTAGTTTGCCGGTCAAAAAGCTTGAGGAGCTGGCAGAACATCTCAAAGTTCCCTTGATGAAATACTCTGGGAAGAGTCGGCTTATTATCGCTCGAGCGCTGAGGGAGGCGATTTGTGAAGGTATCGACAGTTGCGAAACACTTGAACTCAAGAAAGAATATTTGTGTGGTCTCGATAATTTCTTGGCAGACAAACCACCCCCTCTGAGCGTGGCTGAAGTTGCTGAAGTCACAGAAGGTAAAACAAAGAACAGTGGAGGTAAGAATGTTCCAGTTGTTGATGTTAACAAGATTTTTCGGCGTGAGTTTAAAATTAAGGGCCAGATTGGTGTGCCCGGCGATGAAAACAAACTGTCTTTTATCAACTTAGTCAGGCAGATTGAATCAGGGTTAGAATGGGGATATGAAGAGAGCGAAGTTATTGAAAGCGTGATTCGAGCCATTTCTCCTGGCATGCCATTGCGATCATATTTGGAATCAACCCCAGATTTGAACTTAGCAAGATTAAGGCAAATATTAAGATCACACTTTAGAGAAGGTAATGCCACTGATTTATACCAAAAACTTGCCTCTCTTACCCAACTGGCAAAAGAAGATGCACAGTCATTTTTAATGAGGGCATTAGAGTTACGACAGAAGATCATATTTGCGTCCAAAGAAGCTGATGTTGTAATAAAATACGATGAGAAACTTGTACAGTCTCTCTTTCTTCATTGTCTTGAAACTGGGTTGCGTGATGACGTAGTGAGGGTAAAGTTGCGCCCCCTGTTGCAAAAGCCAACTGTTCTAGATGAAGAATTACTTAGAGAAGTTACCATAGCAGCCACCACTGAATTTGAGCGCAAAGCGAAATTCCTAGCATCCCAAAAGCAATGCACTCCAAAAGCAACCTGTAGCCATGTAGTTACCCCTGGGAATGATAAAGAGAACACTGATAAAATGAAAGTTGACCCAAAGGGGAAGGGACTGGCAGATCAAGTAGCAGCGTTGCAAGCTGAAATCGCATCCCTGAGGGAATCCATGGGTCCTGCAGGTTCGACTCGGGCAAAGCCCCGTCCCCAGGGTGGGAAGCCGAGGATGTGTGAAGCTTGTCAGCATGAGAAAGTTGAGAGATGCGTCCATTGCTTTAAATGTGGGAGCTCAGAGCATTATGCACGAGGGTGCCGCGTTAGACATCAACAGGGAAATTCGGGAAACCGACCAGGTCTACCGCCACGGGACAGGCAGTAGACCAGTCAGAACAAATAGGGTCCCAACCGTGCAATGGGTGTGGCAAATGGGGATCACATGAATTGTTTAAACAGTGTACTGGGTGTCAATCGGTTCGTTATTGTTCTACTCACTGTCAGAAGGGGCACTGGTCCGAACATTATATATTGTGTAAAGCCATACAGGAACTTGCCCAGAAAGAACAGTGTACAGGGAAGGGCTTAGGGGATAGTGTTGATAAGGCTGTGTTTATCAGCCACATAAACCCTAAACAGCAAGTTCATGTAGCAAGACTTGTGGGACGTAAATGTTCAGTGGAATGTTTACTGAATGACAAACCAGTGGAAATGTTGTGGGATACTGGGGCACAAGTTTCAATCATATCAGAACATGTTCTAAGCAATAATTTTCCTTTCACCCAAGTTAGGGATATCCATGAATTATTGGGTCCTGAAAGTAACATTGATCTCCAAGCAGCAAATGGCACCAAGATTCCCTATCAGGGCTGGGTCGAATTTGATTTAAAACTTTCAAAACAGGGAACTATGGTTAAAGTACCATTTCTTGTTACAAATGAGAAACTAGAACTACCCATCATAGGCTACAATGTTATTGAATTGATTGTTAAGGAGGATAATAACTCAAACGAGAGCCTTGCCGCGAGTATGACAAAAGGTTTTCGGAACAGTTCTCCAGACAGTATTTCAGCTCTCATCAGCCTCCTCCAGACTAGTCAACCGGATGAGCTTTGTCCACTGAAATCTTCCAAAAAGCCATTTATAGTCCCAAAAGGACAAACCGTTCAGATACCTAGTCGTGCAAACACTGGACCAGTTAATCGGAGAGTTCCAGTCCTGTTCGAGCCTGATGAGTTAGCCCACTGGCCAACCGGACTTACTGTACATGAAGCACTGACTACTGTGAATGATGGCAACACCTCCATAATTCATGTCCAGGTCACCAACAACTCAGACCATAATATTACCCTTCCTGGCCGTACAGTCCTGGGGCGCCTGCAATTGGTCCGTTCGGTCACACCAGTCGAGGTGAGGATGACAGACACAGAGGCCGCAAGTGTGTCGCTGGGGGCAGCTTACCAAGCAGAGCAGACCAAGCCAAGCATGGTTGATCATTATGGGTCTTTTTCGGCGCGAGTTGTGCCCAGTGAAATGACTGACTGTTCATCAGAGGAACCCCCGGATGTGGACCTTAGTGAGCTGACACCAGACCAACAAGAGCTAGTGAGACAACTCCTTTGTGATGAAGCTGGTGCATTTGCCAGAAATGAAAATGATGTGGGCACTGTTCCTGATCTGAAAATGGACATCCACCTGACTAGCAACACACCAGTGCAGAAGAACTATTTGTCTATTCCTCGTCCACTGTATCCAGAGGTTAAAGCATATGTTGAAGACCTTCTTAATCGCGGATTTATTCGCAAGTCTAAATCACCCTTCTCCAGCAGCGTTGTATGTGTTAGAAAGAAGGACGGTGGAATGAGACTATGTATTGACTACCGTGAGTTGAACAAGAAATCTGTTTCAGACCGCCATCCAATCCCACGAATTCAAGAGGCTCTCGACAGTCTCGGTGGCAAGTCCTGGTTTAGTGTCTTGGACCAAGGTAAAGCTTATCATCAGGGATTTATCGGAGAAGATAGCCAACCACTAACTGCATTTATAACTCCTTGGGGTCTTTATGAATGGATACGTATTCCATTTGGTCTTAAAAATGCTCCTGCAAATTTCCAACGCTTCATGGAACACTGTTTGAGAGATCTCAGAGACGACATGTGTATTCCCTATTTGGATGATGTTATTGTGTATTCAAAGACATTCGAGCAACACCTTGCACACCTTCGTAGAGTGCTGCAATGCTTGAAAAGTCATGGTGTAAAACTGAAACCAAGGAAGTGTGAGCTCTTTAAACGTGAAGTGACTCTTCTAGGGCGCATTATTTCGGAAGATGGCTATCAGATGGACCCAAAAGCTACCAGTGCAGTAACAGGTTTGAAGAATGTCAAACCCAAAACTGGTGGGGAAGTCAGCCGAGTTGTTGGACTTCTTGGTGTTTACCGTCGACACATCAGGCACTTTGCTCAAATTGCGAAACCTATTTATGATCTCTTGAATCATGGTTCTCCACCAAAGAAGAGTAACTCTAAAACCCAAAGGAAAACCTCGAGTAGAGCTAAGGGCCAATTATCATCTAGAACATCAGTTATTTGGGAGGCTAAGCATCAGTCAGCTCTGGAGACATTGATTGACTGCATCACATCCCCTCCTGTCTTGGCCTATCCGGAATATAACTCCCCATTTATAGTCCACACTGATGCGTCTCAAGATGGACTTGGAAGTGTACTCTACCAGGAGCAAAATGGTCTTTTACGTGTCATTGCATATGCTTCCAGAACTTTGACTCCAGCTGAAAAGAATTATCATTTGCATTCGGGTAAATTAGAGTTCCTAGCCCTGAAATGGGCAGTGACAGAGCAATTTAGGGACTATTTGTACTATGCGCCTAACTTTGTTGTTTATACGGATAACAACCCCCTGGTATATGTTTTGTCTACTGCAAAGCTCAATGCAACTGGATTGAGATGGGTTGGAGAACTTGCCGACTTTAACTTTGAAATTCGATATCGACCTGGCAAGTTGAATACAGATGCTGACAGTCTTTCGCGATTCCCTGGTGACTTCAAAACTTATATGAACAGCTGTAGCGAACAGATCTCACCTGACAAGTTACAAGCGTCAGTGTCCATGGTCAGTAAAATAGCAAGTGGAGACTCGATTTGGATTGCATCAGTGACTGACAATGTTGAGGAGCTTCAACAAGATGACCTGCATCTATCCCCTGGTTGTAACAATATACGAGTGATTGACATTGTGAAAACACAAAGAGAAGATTCAGTAATTGGTCGTGTTCTTAACTTCATCCAAAATAAACAGAAACCAACGATTAGTCAGAAACGACAAGAATCACCATTAGTCCGGAAATATTTAAATGAGTGGCATAAACTGCATGTTGACCAGACAAGTGGCATTCTATATCGGAATAAACAAGTTGTTCTACCCGGAAAGTTTCATCGAACTGTGTATCGTGAACTTCATGATGAAATGGGCCACTTGGGACTTGAAAGAGTGCTAGCCTTAGCTCGTGAGCGATTCTATTGGCCTAATATGAGGAGAGACATTGACCACTACATCCATAACATTTGTTCCTGCTTAAAGCAGAAGCGTCCAAACTTACCGAACAGAGCCCCTCTTCAGCCAATCATTACAACAGCTCCCATGCAATTGCTATCCATAGACTTTGTTCATCTTGAACGCAGTTCTGGAGGCTATGAGTATATTCTTGTTGTGGTGGATCATTTCACCAAATATGCTCAGGCATATCCAACTAAGAACAAAACTGCTGTCACAGCCGCTGATAAGATCTTCAATTATTTTATTCCACGATTTGGATTTCCCGAAAATCTCCATCATGACATGGGAGGTGAGTTTGAGAATAATTTATTCAAGCGGTTAGAACAGCTAACTGGAGTGATGCATTCACAAACTACCCCATATCACCCACAGGGCAATGGAATTGTCGAGCGTATGAACCGTACTCTTCTTGGGATGTTGCGTACGCTCCCTGAGACACACAAGACCAACTGGAAAGCCCACGTGAATAAACTGATCCATGCTTACAACTGTACTGTTCATGAGTCGACCGGATTTTCACCATTTTACCTGTTGTTTGGCAGAAGCCCTCGATTGCCTATAGATCTCGTGTTCAACCTCCCAGCAGCACCAGGAGAGAAATCACATTCCGAGTATGCAGAACAGTGGAAAAAAGCAATGCAAGAGGCCTACTCGCTTGCTGCTGAGTCCGCGAGGAAGACTGCCAATCGAGGGAAGAAGAATTACGACAGACGCATGCGGTCGTCAGCCCTAAAGATTGGAGATCGTGTTCTGGTGCACAATCTTACACCTTGTGGAGGACCAGACAAACTGAGAGCATTCTGGGAAAAGGACGTGTACGTAGTTGTTAAGCGCCACGGTGACAGCAGTCCAGTATATGATGTGAAACCAGAAACTGGAACAAGAACTACTCGTACTCTACACCGCAATCATCTGCTTCCATGTGACTACCTTGAAGTTGAGACTTGGGATCAGCTTCCCCAGATCACACAACCCAGGCCGTCAGCACCACACACCAGTAACACAGCTTCGCAATATGAAAGTGATGATGATGATGATGACCGTAGCGATAGTGATGATAATGCTAGTTTGAGTGCTGAGATTCCCCCAATCGGTACAGAGGAACCTCCCCCAATACCAGGAATCGCATTTCGACCACAGAGGATGAGGCATCCACCACCCATGTTTACCTATTCCACTGTTGGTAACCCAACATTTGTCAGGACTATCAGTAATGGACAAGGAACTGTAGTACCCTACCACCCTGTGCTATTGCCAACTGTCTGTGTAGTACTATCTGCTATGGCACATTACTGAATTTTTGTTACAGACTTGTTTAAATTTTGTTTTGGAATTGTTGTAACTTTCTTTCACGATGTTGTTTCTTTGCATTTCAAGCACAATCAAGTTGTGATATATGTGACAAACTATTCAACATAGTTTTACAATGCTACTAATTGGACACTACTTTACTATCTAGGTCCGGATCTGAGATATCGCATGAACAGAGTACTTCAGGATTTATCTTTGATGGAATTCCCAGTGCTATGTTACATGGACAGCGTGAACATTTATTTAGCATTGTTACATGTCAGGGATGACACTTCTTTTAGTGGGGGAGAGTGTTAAGTAGAAAAACCCCCTCCCCCCAATTCGCTTTTGAAATCGTGTTGTCACTGGTCAGCAGACAGTCATGACCATGCGTAGTTTTCTAGTTTTAGACCATGAGGTTTTTGACTCGATATATTTGAATTTCGCTGTTTTCCGTGTGTGCGAAAGAGAAAGAGTTTATTTGTTTAATTATTTAATAAATGTGGAAAAGATTCATTACACAACGCAACACATACACAGTCCCTACAAACCATCACAAATGCTTCTCTGTTGGCAATGGAACACTGCGGGAATATATAAGGCATCTGCAAGGCGAGAAAGGTCTGCCTTTTTAACTCGAAATACTCGAAATTCGGCTTTGCAGTCAGCTGAATTAATGTTTTCTAGATGGGAAACATCGTACGATTGATATTCGAAATCTGGATTTTTTGAACGATAACAGTTGTATATCGGAACAAATTCTTCGCCTGAAATGGTGTTACCTAGTATCTGTTGACAAGTCTTAAATTTGTTCATTTTCAAAAAACTCAGCAAGTTGCCGTCGGAAAATGAAAGGTGCTAAAGGTTTTTTATTTTGTCGCGAACAACGCCATCCCAACAACTGCAAAGACCATAAATAAGCTAAGAAAAGTGATACAAACAAGCAAACAATTGCCCAAGTTTTTATTGACATCACTGATTTTCCGCTTAGTTTGGCAACTTTTGTCCTTTTTAATGATTCCCGAAATAGTTTAGACAAAGCGTGGAATAAGTACGATTCTGAGTTCTGCGTTTGAAGAATTTTTTAAAAGATAGCCGGTGTTCATAGACTTCGTCTTCTAAGCTATATCAGTCACAGTATGGACTTAGAACGTACGAATTTGTTGTGTTGCTTTTAGATATTACAAATTTTTAATACAGAACTGCGTGGATATCTTTAAGATATTCTAACAATGATTAATCATTTTCTGTTAACGTAGTTTTCAAAATATATTATGTTGTATATCGCATCAGTTTAACATTAACTCCACGTTTTTTAAAAAATAAGTACTATATATAAACAATTTTCAATTATCAAGCTAGTTTAACTAATAAGAAGTTTGACAGATTTCACACTGCTAGTTTCTCGCCGCAAGGGTACATTAATTAATCTGATTGACATTTTTAACACAATCAGCTATGGTGTGGTGTGAGGAATCCATGGAATGTTGGAGTAAAACTCCAAGTTTTGATATTAAATTTCACTTAGCAACACATCTCTGGCTCGTCGTGGTAGTTAAGAAACTGAGAAAGTTTACCAATTGGAATTCAGCTGCCATAATTTGGCAAACTAGAAAAAATCGATTTCATCTTCGGTGTGAAAAACAAATGCAGCCTCCATCTTGTGTTTTGTATCAGGGAAGGTGCAGCTGTGGAAAGGTGAGTTAATCTGTGAATCTTGTTTCCAGGGCCTTTGTGACGGGGGCTAGCACGTCATTTGGTATTCCACTTTATTTATTGGCCTCTGCCCTGACGTACACTTACAACAGCCTCAACCAAAAGAGGCAAAATTGATCATTGTGTTTTGCCATATCAATTGCTAACAATAACTGCAACACAAACGGTCATCATATCATGGATGTGGTGCAGCCAAAACCAAGTGACCTGTAAACATCGCGTTTCATATCATCCCATCCAAACATCAGTCAATAGCTGGTGAAATTCTTGTGAGCTTAAAATTCTTTTAATTTTGAATGCATGTGTTTTTGATGACACGCATATGTTTGGCTCCTTCTGATCTTTGTTATAGGAGTTAATTCCGACATAGGTTTCAGATCGGTTATTACACGTGCCCCAAGTAAAAGTGTGTGCCAAGTTAACTGGTCTAAAAAGTCAGATTTGGTTCTTTAAAAGTTGTTTAAAAGTGGTTGTAGTTTTGTATGAACCCAAAATTTTATTGTAGAGCAACTTGCTAAACTAGAAAAAGTGACAGTGGAAAACTTTTATTGTTTTTGTTTTGAACAGGAAGCAGAAAGAGCAGGTTTTACTGCAGTGGAGTTGAACATTGCCACTAATCTCGGGTATGGAGAACCTCAAGGTCCCGTTTACTGGCTGAAAACTAAATGGCACGACCTAATTCAACAAGTGTTAATTGAGATGACTAAAAGCTCGCCAGAACTTGGTAACGTAAGCCCTGAAGAAGCACGAAGCGCTCTTATTGATTGCACTGGCAATGTAAAGGAAGCAGCAAAGAAATGCTCAGAAGAGAGGAAAAAGAAGGTAGTGCTCATATCATAACTTAGAAGTTACAGCCGAGTTATGTGAATTAGTTACTTACTTGCAAACTTAGTTTTTAGCATGTTTGTCCAGACAGATTTCTTTGTCGTCATGCTTCTCGGCTGGAACATAGCGAAGCCATTGACTGTTGTTTATGATTGAACCCTGGTTGTGTCACATTAAATCTTTCTTTTATTATATTGATCATTTATTAAATTAATCTGACACAGACGTGGACAGATATTTATCTCTTACGTAAAGGTCGTCAAAATTCAATCACTGTGTCAGACAGACAAGCCTGTTGTTTTATGAACTTAAGCTACTTAAATTTTCTGATCTAATTTTTCTACAAAGAGCAATGTTCATGTT
>JAOCPT020543648.1:0-11292 GCA_026546935.2 Palythoa grandiflora | reverse complement strand
TTGTTCTCATAGTTCTATATTTTACATGATTCCGGCTGATCCGCAAATAGTAGAACTAGTCGAGGCGGATCAGCCATAATTTAAGTTTATAGATAATATATAGACATATAAGTACAGCTAAATTTAAAGAGGCGAACTACCTTCATTGTTTGTGGAGCAGTCTTTAATGTTTTATTGCTAATTTTTAGTCAATTTTCTACCGCAAAAACTTTCCTAGTTATGAAGCCTCAGCCCGGCTGAGCTTGTTCTTAAATTGTTCTTAAATTTTGGCAAATTTGAGCCTCCTTGTTCTTATAAAGTTGTTCTTATGAAAAAAGCGTATAACGCGTATAATGGTTCACGAAGTCCTGCATTCTCAAAACGCGTCCTAACGAGCTTCCTTTGGTCCCGCAGTAAGGGATCACGAAAATTGATCCCTTACCATCCTTCAGGAACAAACAGACATCCATTACGATATTGGCACAGAGTCTTTTAGTGATACAAGTTCAAGTTCAACTTTATATATTTAGATTTTAAATTACAAAATTCAAATTAGACTAATGCACCTGTCATCTGCTTCCACGAGGGGGAGGAGGGACGGGGGTACTCTGACAAATGTGTGGACTATTGCATTGCTCCATCTACTGCCGTACTGGGGCAAAAATTTTTCCAACGATTCCCCCACATTTTCCTTTCAAATTCAACTATGAAAATATATTTTATACTCCGAACAAAATGACAAAGTATAAAAAAATCACCTTGAACTCAGCGCGAAACACTAACCACAAACTGTTTACAGTGTTTAGCGGCAGATTTGGGGCGACTCCGCGTGAAAATTTTATTTTTAAAACTAAAACGTTCCCTTTTTTTACCATGTTGAAGGAATGTCTAAACTAATTCCCCCACTACACAGGGAAGTGTTGATTGCAAAAGCCTCTACAAAGTCCCTACGTTTCGCCAGGTATGCCCAGGTCCCCCCCTCCCCCCCTCCCTTGGGGAAGTCCATGTCAAGTGCATAAATTTTGTGCAAATATGTTTGTTAAAGCCAATGGACTGATAAAAATACAAGCTCCCTTAGTATTTTTCATTACGTAAAGCCATGTTTGGTAAAGGCCATCTTTCTGTTTATATGCAGTTGTACGTTTGATCGAACCGACTTTCGATTTTTTTTAAAAAAGAAGATAAGCTGATTTATTCATTTATTATTACGAGAGTGAGACAAGATTTGTTCATACAATCAGGGTCCAGGTATTTTCAGTCAGTTATATGATGATTCATTTTTCATATCCATTGTCATTGTGGTTTCTGCACACGAAACTCAAAAATGCATCCAATTTAATTTAACTCCAATATATTCACCTTCCAAGGGAGAAAAAAACAGACAATTAACATCAAATGATTCACCGTCTTTGTTCATCATGATTTATTTAACTTTGTCTTTTTGAGGACCATGCTTTTCGCTCACACAAGCAACAAGATCGTTCGCCAACTTGAATTGTCAGGAACCCGACTTGCGGCTCCCAGCCACAAGCACTCCAGTGAGTTCTAAAATCAGCCTAAGAGCACATGACCAAAAGATAGATGTTTGTTTGACGAATTAAAATAATGTACTGAAATACAGTCGGAGTTTTTTCTTTCTGTTTTACCAACTGAAGAGTGAAGGACCCCATTTTTTCTGCCAGAAACGACTGTAAACAGAAGCGGGTATGGCCATATGTATAGATTGACAACATGAATTTTGTAAAGACAAGACAGTTTATATTTAGTATGCATGAGCGAGACATAATGAATTTAATAGACTGAAGTACCACTGGCCGGTCTAATGGATATTAAAACGTGCAAACGGGTGGTTTTGCTTTTGTTTTTTAAAACAGTAAAGTTCATGTTCACAGTTTCGCTTATTATTTGATTTTAAGTTTAATCGAATGAAAAAGCAAAAGACCACGGTCGGTATTTCATTAAGAATTGACTGCCTCGTGATATTTAATAATTTAGATAGCTAGAATTTCTAGTGTTATAAATGAGGGGATTTCGTGTGCCGTGACGAAAGCATAAGCAAATACAAGAAATGACACGAAACCGACAACCAACCATGAGGCATAGCAAAAAACACGACACGGCATGCGCAGGATCTGCCAATGCCGACACAAATATTTAAGGCGTTAAACTGTTTGATGTATTTTTCAAAAATAAATGTTTAAAACTGCCTGTATAACAAACTTTAAATGAAACTCTAAGAATAACGCAAAGCGGCAAATCAAAACGAACGAAAACACACGGAAACTCTTTAGACGTGCTGTGAGTGCGCGCTCCTGTCTTGTCTTTCAGTACTAGCCAATCAGCGCTTGAAACAGTTTGCAGTTAGCCAATCACACATCGTATAGCAAAGACGCTAGATGACTTATTTTACAATACTCGAAAAAAATCCGCTGTAGCCGACAGTGTATATCTTTACACCGAATACTTTTAGTAAGAATTATTTGATAAAAATCACGAGGTTCAAACTCCCTGAAAACAAATAAATTTCAAGAAATCAATGCCTAGGCTCATTTTATTGCTCAACACGTACTTTCAAATGTTTCAAAACTGTTTATCGCTTGGCCTTTTTCTCGAAACGAAGCTATCAGTCTATTGTAAATATTACTATTGGTCATAGTACATACGAACTCCTTGTTATGTCTTTACCATAATCCTGGGATTTTTTATTCAGTAACAGTATTCATAAAAGTTAGATCTCGTTTTATAACAACACTTAGACTAACAGTTTAAAAATATGTTTAGAATCATATTAAAAATCATTTGAGGCTGACTCGTACAGCCAGGAAATCGTTAAGACACGAGGCTGTGTAAGATTTGAGAGTTGAATCCGATACCGGCTTGTTAAATTGTCTGCGAGGACATTATTTCTACGCAGGACATACACCGAATCTTCGATATTCGAATAGCACTCGGACACTCAAGAAGACGAAAAAGACTGGTAAAGGCCCACCGCAATATTGTTTAAAAAACAAATTTAATTTTATATTTTGCGTTATAGTTATACTGGTTTTTGCTTTTTATTAGTATATTACAGCAGATCCGCGTATGTATTAGTGGTGCTGGAATAATATAAATTCAAAAACATTTTTTTAAAAAAAGAAATATTGGTACAGTGTGCGAAATGATTTTGATTTGAACAACCTAGGTTCACTGAGCTGCATCGTATCGGGAATTTTTTCATTGGTGCCGCAAGGTTACTATGCATTTCATAGGTAATTAATTTTGACTGCGAGACAGGTCTCGATGCTATTCGCCTTACTTTGCATGCGACGTTTGTTCGATTCTTTTATTGCACTACTAATTTAATTTTGGTAACCTATCAAGATAAAAACTGAAATAACAGAATTTGCGAAATGTTATAGTGGTATATTGCTAATGGCGGCCATATAAATTCCAATGAAAATGTGCGTGTATTGAAGGCTGGCCGGATGTACAACTTTACAATTATATTCAGACACGGTTTTTGACTTTCTTATTACGAAGGCTGGTTTATGAGATGAAATTGTTTTACGCCCTTTTAGGAAGCTAGCTAAATAGTTCAAAAAGTCCAATATTATTTGTTTTCTTGTTTTTAAACGTCCCGCCCTTCCCGTCTCCTCCGGCCGGCTCGCGCCATTCTTTCCGTTTCCTCTTTCTCCCTACCCCACCCCTATCAGTATCAGTGCACGCATTTTACACTGTCTTGTTTATTTTTGTCGTCTGTTTCAGACTGTTAGTGTATTTACCGATGTTTTAGTTAACTTAGAATTATAATGGAAAAATTTCATTCACTGGCTGTTCCGTAAGATTTTCAAAATTAGGAAAATGCGCTTTTAGAATGATTTTTAACAAAACATTTCTCCTAGTTTATTTGAATCGAAAGTAACTGTTACTTTCTTTCTTAATTTGGGCAATGTTTTCACTTGGACGAACATAACATTCGAATGTTTCTTGGATTAGGTGGCAAATCTAAAATAATTTATAAAATTGCAGATCGTTAGGTCTTGAAAAAACCCTTTTTATATTGTTTTTCTAAAAATTGAAGCCTTTCCTTTGAGCTTGAGTGAGGTAAATTGTAGTCTGTTCAGCTTATAAATTGTTAACCGTGTTAAGAACGAATGAGACTAGAATAGACATAACAACTACTGATAAAATCAAGTTTCGTTGATGGCGTTACGTGCGAAAGCCTTCCGGCTGATCAATGGAAAGAGAATGTATAAACTGTATATATTTTTTTAAAGGACTTGGATCTGAGTTTTTTTGGCACAGTTGAAACATCAAAGAAATCGACACTTAAGAGCGGAAACGTTCGCGACAAAATGAAAATGCTATTTTTTGAATGGAAAGCTTTGCTCGCGATTTTAATAGGTCAGCTCAGGCCACCAAAAAGCTTTGTTTAATACGGCCCCATACCACGCTGTCTGGCTTAAACCCACGCAAGTTGATTTTTGTTCCATGTGATTAAATAAAAGAGAATCCAGTTTTCGGGGTTAGCCACGGAACCAAACTAAATTGTCACAATTCGTCTAAAACAAATGCTGGTATCGTCTTTTGGCCTATCCGGTGTTTTAGGGGTGTTCGTGTTTCTAGCCATTTGAATTTATTATCATGAAATTGCGACAGAACAAATTAATTTTTTTAAAGAAACTTCCTAAAAGAAATAATTAAGAAAACAGCAGCAAACAATGGTTTTGTCAATAATTCATGATAGTTGGCATGGAGTCTGTCTGGAAGAGAATGAAAAGCTGCCATTTGTCCTTTCAGTTTTCAGACGAACACAAATAAAAGCTTATTCGTATAAACTGATGTGAAATCCAAGCAACCGTTAATCCCGAATATACTTCGAATCTTAGTCATTGTTCCAGAATTAAAGGGAAGGATTTCGCACGAGGAACCAGTGACAATTTTCGCACGAACCAAAAAAGGTTTATTTTTGTCGCCGGCACGCAAAATTTTGTCTACAGACTTGTCTGGAAAAACCGTCAAAAGGAACATCAGAACGAGGCTAACGGCAAAGCACTCGCGACAAGATGGCGGAGAGTTGACTTCAAAAAATGTGTAGCAAAGCTGAATGTCTCAGTTTAAACGAAACTGTGAAGCTAGGCTTGCAACAAGACAAATGAAAGCACGAATATAAAGCAATGCCTCCACAAGAGCTAAGACTGCAACAGGGAGTTAAAATTCGACGAACAACTATTGGGTTCGGCATCCTTCAAGTTATTCTCGGACTTGTTTTGACGACATTATCGTTCACCGCATTTTCCCTCACTGAATCGGATAGAATCCGTAATGCATGCCCTTATTGGGCAGGATTCACAGTAAGTTTAACTCTAAATGTATGTGTTGACCTTAATCAAGAATTGTTAATTTGCCTTATGAGATATTTTGTGTGAAAAACGTCTTTAAACTTGGCATTCGATGTTTTATATTTTCACAGGTTCTTTTTTCAGGAGGTGTGAGTATTATCGCTTGGAGACACCCTGGAGTGTTGTCGGTGAGTTTCCTTCTCAAGTTAAATAAGACATTAGTATATATGAAGAATATAACAGTTTTTAGTTGGGATTTTATTCGCCTTTTCGCGAAGTACCACCACGAATTCGTCATCATTGAAGCTTCAGACAGTTCTTCAGCTATTTCCTCCATGGCCAGACACCGGAACTTGCTTCATGTATTAATTTTACTATTTGCCACTTGAATAAGCGGTCGCGCAGATGAGCGATTCCTTTGCTAAATCTTAGTTTCACGAAAGTTTAATACAAGTATTTTTATTTTAAAAGTGAAAATTAGGCGTTGCTAATAGCACTAAATGGAAGAAAACACATGATATATTGTTTGTCTTTAAAGTGAGTGCTTACAGCGATCGATCGATCGATCGGCAGTTCAAAGCTAAATACGGTTCCATCTTCGTAATCATCGCACAGTCTAAAATATTCCATTTCGGAAATTTGAAAGTATTGAATTTGGGTAGTCAAATCACTCTGTAAGATATTTCTGTTTGTGTGATTGTTCGACATGGCCACTGGCATTGAAATATTCGCATGTCTGCCATCCAAGACAATTTAAAATATAAGCTTCGAAGGCCTTCATACACATTGCATAGAATTCTTTTGGTTTTGTAAGTATACCAGACAGACAAATACATTTATGAATGCAAGAATAATGGCTTAAAAAATGAAGAGTTTTCGCAATACCTGTTAATAGATGGAAAATGAGTGTCTGGGAATTTTGCTTTGAATTTCAAATTTATATAATCATTTGTGTTATTTGGCTCAAGGAAAGTGGAAACAAATACAAGCCTTTGGCCTTGTCGTGAATTAGATTTAGTCGCGGCCGATACACGGACTTCGAAAATTTTTAGACCCTGCACGTAGCGTATAGATTAAACGTTTCCTATTTCAAAGTAAACATTCAAAACAAAACAATCACATGTTTTGAAGTTAAAAATTGTCCTGCAAACAGTTTTCTTTTTTAAATTAAATAGAAAGTTCTTCATAACTGGTCGATACTGAAATTCAATGCTGGAACGAAGATTCTTTTTATGATCCTGTTTGGATAGACGTAACGAACCATTTTCATGAAAGACCAGGGTTCATTGGTAATTAATAATGCAATAATTATACAATAATAATGGATTGTGTCTGTTCTTACAACTTCGTGCTAAGAATTTGTTACCATTTGGAGAAGACACGATGATTGCTATAGAATACACGACGATTGCTAAACGAAACTTAAAATTAAACACTGAAAGAACAACTCTTACAGATAAATCTTACATATATTCGTGCTACAAATTTAAACGTTACTGCTTTCACTTATTCATAAATATTGGGCCATATATGCATGGTTATTATTCTTTCACGACGCGTAGGAGGGCCCTCCATTGAACAAAGCAGTGATAGTAATCGAAATGTAAAAATTATTCCTTCCTTCTTTATAAAAGTCCTTCCAACCTTTTTTAGCCCAGTTTCAGATAAACCAAGAATATTAACGTCTCAACTATTTTGAACTTTTTCTTGAGCTCCTGTAAAGTTACTATTCATTTTGTTTGTTTTGAAATGTAGATTAAGAAAATGACTTTTGTATCATGAAATGAGGAAATTGATATTTTTGCAAGTTTAGTAACACTTAGACTTTTGAGGGTCAAAAAAAGGGCTGTACCTCAAAGGTTTTGTTGAAAACTTTAAAATCATACCAATCATAGCCCATCTCTTGTCCCTTGGTTGTTTTTTATTTTTTGTCATGAAACAGAATTTGTATAACACAACTAAATTATGTTTTGCTCTTGTTCAGTTGGTTTTGAAAAGCTTTCTCCACTGTATTAACAAATGTTTTCATAATGGTTCTCAGATTGTGGACATAAAAACATTTAACAAAGCATTTCTGGTTTCTGAGTTCGGAATAAATTTAAAGGATGAAGTGTTCTAAGGACGCCTAGTTATTATTTCAACTTTACAGATTATTATACATTATGTGTGTTCAGTATTTGGGAGATTTTAAATTAGTATCCTCTTCATAAATATAATTGTTTCCAGTTGGTTGCAGGTGACCCTCTTAATTTATGGTTTAATATTTAAGTGACGTAATGTCTAGTTTCAGGTTTTTATTATATAAGCAGACACTATGTGGATATTTAAAACAACAACAATATTACTCAACATTCATGGCGGTGACTCGGAAAAGTTTTAATGTTTGAGAAATTGTTCAGTTTTGCAACAAATTCTTGATTGTGTTGTTGTGCTAAAGTTTAATTTTTTTAGTCTTTATCTACAATAGTAATAAAGATGGTTGACTGCATAATTGGCTGGCATTAATATTGTTGTAAGCATTAATGTCATGTCTGCTTATACATGCACATTTTAAAATGTTGTCTCAAGTTAGTTCTTGATCAAAAACTATGAACAAATATCAAAGTTTGTGTTGTTAGCAACAATTGTTTAGTTTAATTTTAATGTTTATTTCTTCATGCACAATGTGGGCAGGGAACTTATACTGTATAATTACTATGCAATATTACCCTTGTAGCTTGGAGTCACGGTCAACCTAAGTCAGGGAGTCCTAGCATTGGTTTTCCTTCGTATATATTTTACCCTTTATTGATAAACAAGTAATCGCTTGAGTCCTTGTACTACAATGAATAGGACTACTACGATGATAACGACTACTACAGCGATTACGACTACAAATATGGTTAAGACTATGAATACGGCTACAATTACGACTATAATTATGACTACTATGATAATTACGATTACAAATAGAATTACGATAACGACTACTACTACGATTACGACTGTTAGCAGAAATGCTCTGTTGAAATGACAGGATCCCCCCAGTCCGTGAAAAACCTGGAAAGTCAGGGAATTTGAAAATGTTTTCCAGGATCATTGAATGTCAGGGAATTTTGCAAAAAGTCATTAAAAGTCAGGGAATTTTATAGATGACTAGTTTACGGTGTTGCTATTAAAAGCGTCGATCTTGAAGTTGTCTTTTGCTATTTTTTCATATCTTTTAAAAGAAATGAATACTCGTGAGTTACCAGTAGGACTTTTATTGTCTAAATTTTTATTTACACATGTTTATAAGTTCAAATTTAATGCAGCAGTGTACTAACTTCACTTCTGCTTCTTTGCTTAAATAAATAAAGCTGTCTTTACTAAGACAGTTTGTGCCATGTAGTATTTTATCAGTTAATTTTCAAAACCTGGAAAGTTATGGAAAATTATTTCTTTTAGTCAGTAAAAGTCCTGAAAAATGTTTAAAAAAAGTCATGGAATTTTTATGCTAATACTACGGGGGGGACGCTGATTGAGCTTTGTTTAATTCTAGACTTTTGGCAGTGTATCATGACACGGTTTTGGAGAATAAAATCTCATTGAATCGACTGATCAGTTCAATTTGATTGATGATTTGCTGTAGCGCTAAACAGGCTTCCCAGATAAAAATAGACTGCGCGCGTGATTTTCCTTCGTGTAAATTTTGCCCGTTATTGATAAACAAGTAATCTCATGAGAGAAATTTCCAAAACACTCGTGCAATTAATCCTTAATAGTACTCGCCCTCATGTGATTACCTATATATACTAATCATAATATTAATCAGGACTGGAAATAAACATGTGCTCACTCACCAATGGTGAGTAATTTTTGCCTCGGGTGAGCAGAAATTACGAAAAGATCTCCTGAATGGCAAGTAAGATTAAAGAACTTAAATTAGTAAATCATTTAGAGCAAAAAATGGCACTGCATTATTAAACCACCAAGTTAGTCGATCATAACTCAGACTGTTTGTTAGCACAAACAAAGTTTAACTTCATGTCATATGTATTGAATAAAAACCTGCAAAATGCTGTCTTTCTAATCTTAATTTATTAAAAAAGAACATAAACTATTTATAACAGAGACTTTTTACTACAACCTCACTTAAATAAGATAAATAAAATAGTTATACTTAGCCAAATATCAGCACATAACAGGGCGTCTGATATTTTGTGCTGTCACAGAACTGTGAAATTTAAGTACTGTAAATCCATGAAATTTAGAAAAGCACACAAATACCATAAGAAAGCGCGTTAATATTTTTTGTAAAGCTTTACTTGAAGAACGTATGCCGTATGAGGAATTATATTTTTGTATACCATTCAGGGCTTTCAATTGCATCTTTCTCATGATAAAGCTTCAAAATTGAGAAACTACCAGAGTGTGACAAATAGCAACTGAGCATTTGGATAATCCCACCAAGGCCTGGGAACTAATTCAGTCTTGTCCACTTTTTTACATTTTTAGTTCGCTGTATATTTTGACGTGCAATGTTTTAGAAAGCAAATAAAAGTGCTCGATCAACAGTTCCTTCTGATTCTTGTTGATGCCATGAAAAAAAATTGTTTTTCCTTTTCAACTTTTCTGGTGTCAAATTTAAATCCATGTTGTAATCCACAGAATTTGTTAATAATTATCAGACATTCTCATAAGCATAATTTTGCAGGATTTCGTAGGTTTTGTGTTTTTCTTGGCATTTTGATATGAATTTCCTGGATAATTCCTGACAAGTACCTTTACAACCCTGTAAAAGTGATACAAGAAGCTTGTGTTGTCAGAGAAATTTATTAATAGTAACTGAAATTGTGGCTCTATCTGATAGTGTCAGTTCATATCTTATGCCATTATGCACCAGTGCTCAAAAATTATGTTATTTATCAAAGTTTCAAAATAATTTTGGGTTGTTGTTTTACTTAAATCTAATACACAAACAGAACTTTGCCAATTAACTCTAAAGATGAACGCTATTGTTCAAAAAAGTTTGGTTTTGAACTGCTGTAAGAATTGTACCCTAAATTTTCAGTCGATGTTTCCTCACAGGTGAATTACAGTATGACAACAATTTTGGATCCTAATTAGTACTGACAAGAATGGGCAATTAATTTGTGAAGTTTTTCATGACAGAACTGAAAGCGCTAACCATATACAAGAATAGACAACAATTAAATTGTGAAATTTTCCGTGACAGAAATGAAAGCCATTACCATATAACCACTTCAAACCATGAATACTGCTATTAGCAATATCCGCTTTTAAGTCCCATGACATCAGTGCCATTGTAAAAAGACAGGTACTTCTGGTTATATTTCTAAACTTGAGGATGAACCATTGACCCACCAGTAACCTCAGTCAGTGGCTAGACAGTGTTGTATCACGCACATTTAGATACAAAAAGACAGAAAATTGCAGCTAAGAAAACCTTTTGTTATCATTCTGTGTTTCCAATTGTAATATTTACTAAATATAACAAAGATATGCTGGCATGGTCCCAAAACATTTGTTATTTCTAGCTGGCTACCTGCTATAATTGTATTGCATGTGCAGTTCCAGAAAATTTCCATAGCCTCACCACAGAGGGAATTATATTTTGATCCCCACTACTCCTCTGTATTTTCCATTTTGTTAAGGTGTTGGCTACCTCCCATCCCTCACCCCTGAAAGAAAGGCGCTCCTCCATCCCCTGGATAGTAGCCTGTTTCGTGACAATCTTAAGGTTACCGTATACCTTCAGGCGTGTTTTGCATCAAAACAATAATGTAACAGTGCATCTGTCTTAAACCATAGATACCTAAACCCATATATCAAATTAAAGCTTATAGAGCTGGCTTTCGAACTATACTAAATCTTTAGATTTTTTTATGTTCTCTAAAAACGAGCGACAAAATCGCCTTTCGAGAGTTCCGAGTCACAGGGAATTTGTTCGTTTTCCCTAAAATTTTCGCAGTAGCTTCTTCAATATATGAAGAACAAAAACGTGTCT
>JAOCPT020543563.1:0-11292 GCA_026546935.2 Palythoa grandiflora | reverse complement strand
TTGCGCCACACATGTATTGTACGGCTGAATTTAGAGGTAAACTACCTTCATTGTTTGTTGAGCAGTCTTTACAGTGAATCTTGTTAGGTTTTATGCTGTATCGCTAAGTTTTAGTCAATTTTCCACAATAAAAACTTTCCTAGTCATCAAGCCTCAGCCTGAGCTTGTTCTTAAATTGTTCTTAAATTTCGGAAGAATTTGAGCCTCGTTGTTCTTATAAAGTTGTTCTTCTAAAAAAGGCGTGTATCTTATAATGATCACACGGAATAGGCCGAGTTATAACATTATTAATAAATAGATTTTCTGTGGCAAGCACAGTAGGGTCTCAAAAAACGACGCAAGCTCTATTAAACACACGAGCCAGTCAATGATGCATAGAGTAAAATTTTTATTTACTAATTTCAGTTGAGGCGTGTTCACACTAGGGACGCAAACCAAGCGCAGACGCAAGAGCAACAAAAACAAGTGAATGTAACTTGACGCAGACGCAAGAAAAAGGAATATTTCCTTTTTCTTGCGCACACCTTGCGCTTGCATTTGCTTCACAAATTTTCAAGTGTGAATGAGGATGACGCAAACGCGGATGCAGACGCAAGCCCCAAACCGTCTTCACCTGCGTAGCTTCCATCACTTGCGTGAATGTCCTTACACTTGTGTCTCTAATGTGAACACGCCTTTACGAAATAGCTTTTTCCAAAATACTGAATGTGGCGGGGCAGAAACATTTTTTGAGTGTAGCTTCGGTGGGGCCAAAGGTTTTTTTTATTCATATTAGCTGAGGCGGGGCACACACTTTGTTTAATTTTCAAGAATAATTTTGCTCCGGTTTGGGTGTGCGATAAATTTTGCTCAGCCCCTAATGACTGATCGATTTCCTACAGATTAATACTGACAAAATATGGACGACAAGAAAGATTTTATGAGCTTTTGTGAAGCAAGGCATGTAACACTAAACTTGTAAAGAGATGAAGTAGTCAACCGAGGGGAGATAAAATTATTTTGTTTCCAATTTACTTACAGGCTTTTTTATATAAGAACCAGCAAATTTTGCCGAGGCTTATTGTTCTAATTTGTTCTCGTTTCTGTAAACGGTTTTTAACGAAGAAAACACAAAATAAAACAAGATATTGGAAAATAAAACGCCTTGCGCCACAAATGTATTGTACGGCCGAATAGGCCTTTTGCAGTTGGGAGTCACGTGACCAAACCTACCTTAAATTAATTCGCTATTACAAAATAATGTTCAGAAATGGAAAGAGCAGGTTAAAATTAGTTAGAAGGCATAGTTTCAAGTCACATTGTTAAGTACTTAAAAAATGACAGCGAATTTAAAATCAGACTTTTTCTAAGGAAATGTATGTGAATATGGTACGGGAGAGCAAGGCTTGCTCTCCAGTCATACAAAGCCTTACAAAATATCCTATTTTCTGTTGCTTGCCATTTCTTACATATTTGAAGTCAATAGCTGAAACTTTGCAATTTTACTAATGTCAACCTGCTCTTTCCATTTTCCGATGTCATTTTGTCATAGCTTATTGATTTAAGGTAGTTGAGGATACGTGACCCCCAGCCGCAAAAGGTCTATTGACAGTAGCTCTATTAAAGTCTGAGCAGAACAACTTTGTTAAACTTTAAAGGTTATCTTTTAAAAAAGTTCCTGGTCAAAGTGGAAATGGAGTAAGAACACATCTATAACATCCCCCCCCCCCTCTCTCTCTGTGTGTGTTAAGGTAAATGAACCAGAACAAAATGTTTAGTTGTTTCTAACAAATGTTATATTTCAAAGGTCAAAACTTAAATTGAATTTGTTTTCAACAATTTTATTTCTTCAAAACTTGCACAAGTCTCAAAAAAAGGTCAAAACTTAAATTGAATTTGTTTTCAACAATTTTATTTCTTCAAATTTGCACAAGTCTCAAAAAAAAATAAAAGCATATATAATTACTATTCTCTCAAAATGAAATGGTTTTCTTTTTTCTGCATTTGAACTTATTTTATAACTTCACCACTGAGGGACTATGGTTGATGTCATAAGTAACTACAACTTTACATCGCATCACAGTTTTGTAATTTATTTATGCTCGATGTTACCAGTGGCCAGTTACAAGTTTACACATTCGAGAACACAATCTGGCAATCCACTCTTAGGATCTACAAATGCTGATTTTTGTACTTTACATATAACTAAAATCAATACATGATTGTATCCAGGAACAACGGGTAGAAAGACTACGCTTTTAGTTTATGATCAAGGGTATGGGTGAATGTATAGACATCTTGTGTACAAAAAAGTAGCAATTATTGAAAATCCAAGACTAAGTTTTCTACTTGCTGGCCTTTTTTCAACTACTTTTTTTCAATTTTCTACAGATCATGCAAAGTAAGACATTGATAGAACACTTACATTTAAGTGGTTGGCAAAATAACAAAAAAAAATAAGAAAAACCTTAAAAGGTTCAGAAAATGCGCCACAAAAACTGGTTAAACACTGTAGTTTAGTAACACTGTAATCTGTTGACATCTCAAACACTTTTAAAGCAAATACCACTGTAATCTGTATGTGGACACTTTCAAATAATCTTGAAGTTGAAAGTTCTAAGGAATTCCAAAATAACTAACAAAATTCACAGTTAAAATAATATGCAAAAATATAACTAAAGTGCCAATAAACAAAATGTGGGCTCCAAACGTTACAGAAGCGAAACGCATGGTATATGATTCGGTAACTCATTAATTAATCACTTTCAAACAACTTGTTTACATATGCATATAATTATAAACTGGGCTTTTTGACTTAGCCCGCCAAAACAAACGATCAATATTCCCATGACTGTTTCAAAATACACTCCAAATCCAATGCTAACGGTATCCTTTTTACTAACGAATAAACGCGTTTTACTTAAGCCTTTGAGTTAAAGGGATTTTTCAGAATCATCGAAATATTTAATAATTAACTAAAAAACTTACAAGGCAAATCATTTCTTCACGATTGCTATTGCAAGATTTTCGAGTCAATGAACGACGTAAACAAGGAAATGAAATACGGTCTTTCCTTTAGTACTTGAACGATCTATTTCCGAAGCTTTTCTTCATATATTATAATAACATTAAGTTGCCGTTGCAAGCTCACATTAAAGTAAATATGCAAACAAGACTGAGTTTGATAGAGATATATTTCAATTCTGAGTTCCCGCTGACAATATAAATAGCTCCATGAATCGAAATATACAACTCTATTCTTGATTTCATACGGGGAAAACCACATTAATAAGCTTATTCTTATAATGACACAAAATTTTTTAGGTTTAACAAAATAAAAGTAAAAATTAATCAAGTATAGGTAAATTTAGATGTCGATGGAGGTAAAAAACCAAACATTCGATCGCTCCGTACTTTTACAGCTAGGCTGCAGTTCTATTGTAATTCTAAATCTCTTTATAGTCGGCTTTGCAAAACTCGTTTGTTTTAACTTGTAATATGGTAGATTTAAGTATATCCACAACAAATATTTGGACAACTTTCGACTGTTACAACGAACTTGCAAAAAACTTTCCCGAGGGCATCGAAGGAGACTAATAACTAGCCACCCGTGAAAACACAGGTACAAGCACGATACGGAACGTCCAACAAACGAGTTGCAAAAAAGACTGGTGTTTTTCAAACTTTAATAAAAACTTCGATTTCCTAACTTCATAAACCTACTTTTTATTTATCAATAGCACGGCCTTTTTTATAACTGATAAATAATTTGAACTATGGACGCTACAATGGATTACAATGCGCGTCGTGCGCAAAATTTAAGCAAGCTATACAATCTCTGATGATAAACTTTTATGGCCTACGTAAACAATCAAATATATCGATGAAAAATTAATGTTTTATTATCATACTCAAGCGAAATTCGTTAGCGTTTTCTTCCGAATTACTCTAGGTTTCGTTTCGTCTACAACGCCACACCTTCATATTTATTCGGAGCAAATGAGCTGCCGGTTTGTGTCCACGCCTAGAAACACTTAATTTTAGTTCCGTCGCAACTTACATTTTCAACTATACAATCATGAAAGTATAAAATTCTACATCTTGCACGAGACAATACAACAAGTAGCTGGGATAAAGAATAACTTACAATCAAAACGAATAGCTAGCTAACTGTTAAATCCTAGGCCACGAAATTTACGTGGTGAGAATAGTTCACTAATCTACGAAGGAGTGCCACATGTTTTTGATCTCTCGACTAATTTCATCAGTTACTCTAACATCGAGAGAAACAATTCAACTGTAACGACTGAAACTTCAAACGTTTTTCAACTGAATAACATCACCGATCAATAACTTTCCTTCGGAAATATCTAGCTACAAATGGCAGCAAAAATAATTATAATAGTTTGGCGCCTTTGCGCACTATCTCATGTTCTTCGATCTCATTTGTAATTCAGCAAAAGTTTTGTTGTAATTCAAAGTCCTGCTAAAATTAAAATGAAAGAATGATATAGCTTACAGTTCATTTGGTTATTCCTCTGCGGGCTTTTCTTCCGTCTGCTCCTCACTTGGGCTTGACTCAGCTGGTTCTGCGGCAGCTTCATCGTCGGGTTTTTCTTCTTTTTTCTCTTCATCTTCCTCTGATGGCTTGGCATCATCAGCCGCCTCGCCCTTGGCGCTCTCTTCGGCTTTCGTTTCGGCCTCTTCGCCTTCTTTCGCTTCCGCTTCTTCTCCTGATTTTTCCCCCTCTTTCTGCTCGGTGCCACCTTCGCCTTCTTTCACCTCTTGAGTTTTCTTCGGTGTTTTCCTTTTAACACTAAGTCTGCTCTTTGGTTTGAACTCCTCGACGTGCTCTTCACTGCAAATTTCGCCCCAATCTAGCCAGAAATCACGTTTCATTCGATCACAGAAATCGACGAGATTCTTTAGCTCTTCTTGGATAAGCTTCTCTTGGGGAGAGCCTTTAGCACCATAAACAAAGCTTGCCAGGAGACCAAACATCGTACAGTCGATGGTTGTCGGTTCAGATCCCATGAAAAACTCCTTGTCGCCAAGGAGCAAGCTGACAGATCGAAGATCAGACTCAGCAATGCTATAGATTTCTTCTTTGGTGTGCTTTCCTATCCCGTGGCCTTCCATGCATTTAACGCACTTACTCTGATCCATCTTAGGTCGAACATTTTTTACGATGGGACCCAAATTGTCGTAGTATTTTTTGGTGTCCTGGAAGTTGTCCACCCAGCGATAATAGGCCAACGACCAGTACGTATTCTCGTCGGCCATGACTTGGAAAGCATGACAAATGGCTTTCTGCTCTTCCGTTAAAATTTTATCAGGATCGACCTCGAATTTCTTATTGATGTACTGGATACAGAACTTGGCGTCTTGGACCTTATCTCCTTGGTACTCGATGAATGGCATCTTTACTTTGTTGGTTGTATACTTTGTGCTAGTCAAATACACATTCTCATAGGGAACCTTGTTCATTCTAAGGTAAGTTTCCAACGCAAGGCAAGATGGAAGGGTGCAAGGAACATTTGGCGTGGGACCATGTTGATGTAATTTCAGTTTAGGAGGTGTTGTTCCATTTTCCTCCTTCTTGGCTTCTTCAGCCACTTCTCCATCTTTTGGTTTGTCGCTCGCTTCTTCGACTCCGTCAGTTTTGTTTTCTTCGACATGATTTTCTTCCACTTTCACTTCTTCTTCCGACTTTACAACCTCAGGCTGTTCTGGTTGTGGTGTTTCGACTTCAGCAGACATTTTAGAATAGTCGAAACGCAAAATTCAACGGCAAATCAGCTCACTAAGATGTTGTAACAACGCCTTTCTTGACAAAGACTAAAGCCAAGCCCTTATACTGACCTTTGCGATCGAACGCTCCACGCGTTTGTTTGCACGTTCAAAGCTATATAAATTGACGGCTTTGTCACTTTCCCGCCAATCAAAACACTGGTCTTGAAGTACCAACCAATCACATGGGCACATCGTTCAAAGTATAACAATTAAAATTTTCGTTGCGAAAGTACTTGGGTGTGATGTGCCAGAGTATTTGTCAGGGGAGGTCACGGGTGTACTGTTAGACTGCATTTTGCATATAAATAGAGTTTGAATACAACTGTGAAAACAATGAATTGGTTGAGAAATTGTGACGAGACAAACTTTATATCATGCAAATAAAATTGCGATTGAGTTTAAGATATACTGCTCGCGGGTTTCGGGAATGATCAAAATCTTAACAATTTCTTCAGTCTACTTTGTTTAGATTGGCCAAGTTAAGGAGCATTACGAAACCGCCATTTCTGCAACTCATTCGAGCGTTACACGTTTTTCTCAAGATCAAATTCAATAATTAGGCATTTTGACACCATCTTTTGATCCTATTGGGACTATTTGGGTAATCAAGCCAGACTGACTTTCGAATAATATATAAATTCACGCAGCACATTTTGCGCTTCACTGATTTCTTACAAAACTGCGAGTCCCGTGACTTGACGCGCACGTTGATGCAAATTTCACAACATATAAACATTTTATTTACATCATTAGACGAGTCTCTAAAAACTTGATCGTAATTCTTATTAAACATTGAACATGCAGTCAAAAGTTCGCACATAATCCTCCGTGGTTTAAACTTTGTACTTTGAATTACATTTTTTTAAATTCGTGACCATGAATTTTTGTCAGATTTCGAAATCTGGAATTCATGTGATAGTTGGTGACACACGGCGTACCTTGGTCTGCATAATTGGTCTGCATGACCTGGTCTGACACGTCAAGACATCAAGACCGGATGCAACAAGTATAAATAGTAGATTAGATTTGAAACATCTAGTTTTTAGAATTTAAAAAATATTGGGGATTTTTTTAGGAAATAGTGTGCAAATTCGCTCAGAGATCTGATATCTAGTGGTCTTTGACCATCGTTTGAAAGATAATACGTCTTACGTCAAGATTTTGAAAATACCTATAACTAATACTAAGTCTAAAGAACTTATTGTTTTTAAAACGATTAAAGTTTCTCTTAAAACAGTTTTTGTGATTGTTGGAGACATTTGTTTTATTCTATTACGCGCTTATAATTATTTACGTTTATGTATAATAAAATTAAATGGAAGATAGTACAGTCTAATTTCGGAATAAAGTTTTCTCATACCAATCCCACTCCTGAAGGGCAGAATTGTGAAACTTTCTTTTGGTAGGCGATAGTTTCAGATGAAACGTCAGCAGGGCACGTGCCTTCAAAGCTTAGATTTTCACACCCTATCATGTTACAAAAATTCTTTCATGAACAGACATTTCTCATCAATTATGAACGTTCAGAAACTATATATCATCCAGAGAGAACAGGAAGAAAAAATCGAGCTGTTCCTTGCCTGGTTCCAGCCTGAACCAGCAGGATTTCTTGACTAAATGCCAGATATTTGTTCACTAATTTCCTTAACATTAAAACACCATGACACCATATCCGGTTGTTTGGATAGAAACTCCCTGATGTTTCAACAGCATATTTCACTAGCCTCAAGTTGTGACAACACCAAGATTTTTCTTCACGCACTAAATATCTTTCTGCATGGATATTTTTGATTCAGCAGTGAAATAAGAGGAATTTGACAATATTGCCTCTAGCCTAGTACAGTGATGACTTTTCTCTCGTCCTTCAAGTTGTGAAATCGACCAGAACATATCGGAAATGTGTAACTAAATTTTAGTATGTATAAAAAGAAAGGAAGCTAAGACATTCTCAGCTTGTGTAATTTTGGGAAAACATGGAATAAATAGAATACTGAGAATGCAAGTCAAGTGCTAGAACACTCTAAATTTTATAGTACAGCATTTTTGCGTTTTATCACACCCAAATTCTTTTCCCATATTCAGCTAACCGGAAGACGTTGAGCCGAAATAAGGTCACACTGCTAAGACGGGTTTTACATTTCATACTCATAGGAACAAAAGTCAACACAAAACTGTCACTCATTTGGCAACACGTTTTAAATTTTGTGGTATTGGCATTGTTCCCCAGCTTCGTGAAACTAGGTTTGTCATATTTTATGATCAAAATTTAAACCCTAACAACTTTGGTTCTAACATATGCTAATTTTGAACAAAGTCTAGCCAAGAATTTTTTAAGGTAAAGAATTTCTAGATGAGAAAAATTGCGACATTTTGTTCCCTTCGTATTGTATCCTATCGACATCGTGTTCATCGTTTTATAAAATAGAGTACAAATCTTTGATTTTGTCGGGTTTTTTTGACGTAATTCTATTGGAAGGAAAAAGCTCGCCAATAGTTTGTTTTATTGCTAGTTTTTTATGCGGTCTTGACGACTGGACATGCTAGATGCTACGCCAAAATAGACCGACCAGTTGATTCCGTTGCCCCATAGAATTTGCAGTAGTGCTATCGCAAGCTAAACTTAAAAATAGCAGACATTTTCGGCAAACCATTACAACATTTTTTTAGCCTTTTCCAAGACCCGCTGTCTTATGATAAATTACGGCCCAAAAGTTATGCCTGCATACTAATGCTATACTTGCGGGTTGCTCCGGGAACATGAGAAAGATTAAAGAAAAAAAAAGAAATGGGCGAACTAAAAAACACTAGCTAGTGGTTTTGTAAGAGCTTAAAAAGACGAGTCTTGTAGCTTACTGCACTTGTGCTCATATTGGGTTTCCGAGGCGTCAAATGAATCAGAATCCTTGTCCCTCCCCCCCTCCCCCCTTCCCTCGAATTTTTTGGCCTTAAATCTGAACGCCTTGACCAATTGTATTTTACATTTTTATCACAGGAAATGGTATTTCCTTTCCATTCCCTATAATTTCTCTCAATTTTAGAAAAAATCTTAAAAATAGAAAATTAATGCAAGATAGCGGCCATTTTGGATTTTTGTCTCTGGTAGCCATGGTAGCAAGAGAATTAGCACGTGATTAGCATCAAGTTAAAGTTTGGAGTCCAATTAACATTCATCTCATCTCAAGTCGATCGGACCACGCATAAGAAAAATCTTTGGGAGGGGTCCAATGAACACCAACCCCTCCCCCTTGAGGCTATATGTTTGGCTAAAAGGCTTGAGACTTGAAGGGTAATTCATATTAATTATGAATAAGGATTCCAAAATTTTCTTGGCTCAAACTTGATTTTTTAAACAACCAGCCCGGCTTGGATTATATTTTTGTTCTTAAAATCGCTTAAAAAGGTTAAATAAAATAGTAAAAGGCTAAAATTTTTGATAAAAGATTTAAAACTCTAACGTTTTCGTCTAAAAGTCATCTTCATCTTCCTGAAGATGACTTTTAGTCGAAAACGTTAGAGTTTTAAATCTTTTATCAAAAATTTTAGCCTTTTACTATTTTATTTATATTTTTGTCATATTGACATTTACCACAGGATGAATCAATTTAAATCTCTGTATTGTTTGACTGTGTCACTTTTCCATATTTTGACAATTTTTAGGATTCAATAAATTTGCAGACTACTTTCTCAGAACGTTCAGTTTGACAGTTACTGGCTGGTTTTGTATGTGTGATTTTCCTGTTCAGCACCGATTTTTGCTATCCTATCGCAATACATATGTAGACTATTGTTGAAAAAGTAAAAAAAAAAAAAATTTTTAGATTTGAAATACCACATCAATGCATATAAAAAATTTATTAAATGCCGTAGAATAAAAAAGTTGTTTAAATTTGATTTCATGCTTCTTTTGGAATTTTTAATGTTCCTTTCTGTGCTCTCCATTATTTATCCTGTTTATTGTTAATATCGGGTTGTAATTTCAGCGTTTTTCCCTCGTTTTACATAATTATTATATTGTCATTTCCGGTGATTTCTGCTTTTTTTTGCTTTTTTTGTTCATTTCCGGTGAGTTCCTCTTTTCTCTCCAATTTTTTTGTTGATTTCCGGTGGTTTCCACTTTTTACCATTTTTTCCCTTTTTTTTCGCTGTTTCCGTCTTTTCCCCTTTTTACCACTTTTCTGTTCATCTTTTTACGGCGAACCATTTCAAAATGCTGATCGCGACCAGATTTAACATTTGTATGAACTAAGTACCCACAAGCATTACACAATTGAACTGGCATGGGGGCATGAAAAGATGTTTTGTTTGGACCCCTAAAGGAGAAATGTTGTACAAGAATCGACGAATTACTGTTACGAGTATGGCTCAACTCTGCGAATACATTCTTTTGCCTTACAACCCCGAATTGCAAAAGCCGAGAGCACTAAACACCTTCCTGGACGATATTGCTGAAGTCGGTATTAACAAAACCCTTGTTGAAAACAACAAAAAAAATATTGGCCGAACTGATTGTAAAGGAAAATAATGAGCTGAAAATAACAGATGACAGTGAAAGCGTGTCAGACTGCGGATTAATGTATGGCAATTATTTTAAGCTGCGCACTTTTTTTATGGAAATTACTTGTGCTCACTAATTGCTCACTTTTTTGCTAACTTTTTTGGGGGGCTAATTAGGCCCCTACTATACTACCATACTCAAGTCAGCTTGTACAAACTTTGGTCCTGAGTAACTAGCAAGCCTTCTAAGTACGGCCTGGCCCTTCATAATCGCGTTTCAAAACTCCTAAAATAATCAAAACAAAAATTATGTGTGCCATTATAACTAATTAAGTGTCTGCTTTGGATTTTATCTGTTTTTAGAATGCCCGGATACGCACACCGATTACTGTCTCAATGGAGGAACTTGCCGATGGCTAACAGGGATAGACCAGCCATCCTGCATATGCGCGGAAGGTTATGAAGGAGACAGATGTGCGTTCGCAAAACTAGATGAGAAGAAAAAAAAGAAATCCTGAATACATCATTGACTTAGCATGGCATAAAATCTTCATATCTTAAAATACAGTTTTAAATATTTCGGAAAGAAAACGTTATATAACTGCAATAACTAAAAACTGAATAAAAAAACGTGTATCGTAGTTTTAGATTTGTTATTTTTAGATTTAGTTCCCGTATATGACAAGGCAGGCTGTCTTATTCTCTCCCATCCCCTCTCCATCCGCCATGTTATTTTTTAACATAACTTCTCTGGCAGTTTTTAATTGTTGGTCAAATCAAAGGCAGCCCTTCATAAAATCAGTGAAGACTTACAAATACAGTATTTGTATGGAATCAATAGTGAAGTGAAATTGCAAACTTGATTTTCAAAAAAAATTGACTAACCTTGGTTTGATGTTGTTTCTGGTAGTCTGTTGATCCTCTGTAGCTCGTTTTTTAGGCATTTTAATTAAAGGTCAAATGAACCAAAATCTAGAAATTTTTTCTTCAGCCATTTTAAAGCGACGAAATGTTAAACAAAACATT
>JAOCPT020543481.1:0-11294 GCA_026546935.2 Palythoa grandiflora | reverse complement strand
GTAGTAGTAGTAGTAGTAGTAGTAGTAGTAGTAGTAGTAGTAGTAGTAGTAGTAGTAGTAGTAGTAGTAGTAGTATTGGAAGCGAAAACGGATGACTCAGTTTGCCAAAAAAATAACAGTCTAAAACTGACTTCAAATTCAACTTCGATCGAAGATTCTAGGCCACAGTTACTTACGTAAATACTTAACATATGCGTGGGTGGCACTCCCACGCTCGGCCGACTTAACGTTTACAACAATAAGTCAACAATCAGTATATATACATGTGTGCAAAATGAAGATGTTCTTGTTCAGATTGCAGCAAAACATTTTCGAATTGCGTAACTTACGCAAGAGGATAAAACGTAGAATTGAAACAGTGAAACAGAAGTTCTCAAAGACACATTTACTCCTGTTGCTGATTTTGGCTCGGTTTCTGACATCAGTTGGACTTTCATTCTGGGTTTACGTGGAGGTATGTGCCAAGTCTGATAATGACCTTTTTTAAAAACGTTAAAATACACTTACTTTAACTTTTATATCAAACCTAAGTCAAAGCAAAGAAAAAATGAAAGACTTTGTGAATAATTAAGTAAAACTAAACGACTGTGGCGCTATCGGAAATAGAGATTTTAGATGCAAAATACTTTGTGATAGAATATGGTCGCTGCTTCATCAAGAATCAGCGGAAACACGTAGGTTACAAAGTGTAACGCAATTCAACAACACCTTGAAGATCTCTTAATAAAAAAAAACTTGAATAAAACAAGTCGCTCAGCTAAGAAGATAGAAAGAAATCTACGACTGTTCTTATTAGTTTTTGAATAATTAAATATATTAGTCTTGAATGTCACAAATGCTTTGTCGTGACGATCTACGGCCTACAAACGTTTACACTCGTACTCGAGGGCGAAGCGTTGCCGTTGGATCATCAGTATTTCAACAACAATGTTTCGTGTCCAAACAGGAAGTTTCAGTTCAAGATCTCGATATTATTTTTACTGCGACACAAGATTTTTGTTTTCTCGTTTTGGTCGAAATAACATGCACAATACAGCAAGGTTGTTAAAATATTGACCTCGCATGGCCTTGCATGGGGCTGTTTAGAAAACAAAATGCTGTTAGCCGGAAGAGGTTACATCACACTTTTATACTCTTACGTGTTGGATAACCCAACCGTGAAACTGTTTCACAGGCCATCCGAGCTCGATAATATCAGCAGCGAATAAAAAAATGTTCAGTCGTATTTCAGAAGCACAGTCCGTTTCTTGATAAGTGCATATATGATGTTATGATACGCTGCGCAATCGGCCCTTTGCACACGTGCCTAGATATAACAAAGCAAGCTCACAAGTTCTTTCACGTGCGGAAAAAAAGACAAAGCGAAGCAACGAGTCTCAACAGAATCCTAAACGTTTCGGAAGTAAATTTGCAACGAAAAGCCACCAAAATCTACAAAAATATAGAAAATCAACGCTTGTTTATCAAACACGATACGATAAACGCTTTCACGGTTAATGTCACGCATACGTAACTTTTGATGAATACAAAGTAGCGAAAATCAATCGATGTCAGTGGAAGGAGCTCCTAAAAAGTACGAAATTTACCATTTTTTATGGTGATAGGCCAAAAACTAGCGAATATATAGCTCTGTGAAATCGCGAAAATTTACAGACACTTGTAATTGTATATTGGGAGGCATGACATGACCCTAAACGTACATTTCTCTGTAAAAAATAGCGATTTCGCATGGCTATATCTTCACCATTTTATCACATATTAATCCCAAACTCGGCGGATATATTTATTCTAAAGCATTCTTTCAACCAGCAGCGATACAGTTTTGCTTATTACCGATTTGGTCGAGATAAAATTTTGAAAAAAACCGGAAGTGAAAGCACTGGTTAGCTTGCTCACCAGTTACGCGTTGCCATGTGGTATCTAGGCACGTGGCCAACACCTACAAAGGGCCAATTAAAAGCCCACTTGCGGATTACGGTCCACTGCTCACAAACAAAGACTACAAGTCGTGGCTAAGTTCTAACTTCTTGCTTTTTTGATTTTATTAAGAACTTGGCCTCGACATGATGGTTTTGTTTGTGAGCAATGGAGCGTAATTCTTAAATAATCTATTGCAAAAAATAGCTTGCAAATGTTTAGCATATAGAACATAAAATGGGACCATTTTGACATTTTGGCTTTCGGCAAAACCGACTACCATTGTAAGGTTAAAGAGACTTTGTTTACTCAAGAGTTACAGCCAGCATTAAATGTCATTGTGCTCAGTGAAAAGCTGTTACTTTATTAGTTAAGCTTTTCAATTGTGTCACTTAACTGACAGTTTTCAATGTACTGCAAATATTTTCTGTCTAGTGTCCCGTATTATATAGTATAAATAGCTTTTCATAAAGAATTAACGGTTACACTTTTGAAAATGTATGTTGACTAACATACGAAACGTTAAGTTCATACAATGCATGTTTTTAAAATGTTTATCACCGCTGTTTTTGTTATATTTTTAATTAATTTACAAAAAGGTTCTGAAACTTCGGAATCTTGGGAAAAATGCGTTCCTTATTCTCAAACCGCAGTTGTTTACAGATTACAGGCCCGGCCGTAGGCTGGTTTCCACTGAACGGGAAGGTGCGTTCAAGTCTACCAAGCGGACCATATTTCTTATGCTTAAGATAAGGTAGGTGTGTCATAGCGCGACAGCTATACAAACTTAAATCAATGCCGACATAATCGGTCTAGTTCAAATTTTTCCAGGATGTATCTTAGTGTAACAGTCGACATAAGCGTCAAGGTTAATCTCGCCATCGTTATCACTGTGTAATTGCGCTTGGAAATGTTTGTTTGTTTGTAAACGTTACTCTTACAGTTTACTTTATGTTTTCTTGGCACACTAATCCTGTTTGTTTGCTGTGCCGTGGTGACAAGGCCCAACGAGGCCGAAACGGCTGCTAACATTCAGGCTCACTTTAATAAGATCAAATACAAGGGGTAATACCTGCTACCCATGTGGCCATAGTACCCAATATAGTGGCTGTAAGTTATCATTGGAGCATGCTCTACAAAAAAAAACAGACAAACCAAAAACATTCATTATTCTTTCTGTCATTGTCAAATTCCGCCTGAATCAAGACGTTTTCTCATTGTACAAGATACGTTCAAACCTTGGTTGTAAACTTGTGGTAAATGAGGTAATTTTTCCCCCGTATTTTAGGTGTAGAGATCTCAGACTGTGGTTGATCAAACTCTTGACGTATGTCTCGCTGCGAGGAAGGGAGCAAAAAGATTTACAAGTGCATAGCAAGACTGGCTCATGCAAAGCAGTGTGATAACCCGGACTGTTCGTCTCTGGGATGTTCTGATATGAAAAACTACGTTCACCATTTCTGTAACTGTTTCGTCGGATGTAAAGGAGGGTGCTGCACATGCGTACAACTAATGGGTGTGTGTGTTTATCACACGAAAACATGTCGTAACAAGTCGTGTGGTGTGCCTTTTTGCCCAGAAATAAAGGCCGAAAAAGTGAAGATGTCCAAAATTCCTGCCAAAACCAGAAAGTCAGGTATAGTCTAAATTTTATTTACTATATCATATTTGTACTTCTGTGCCCCGTCATTCAAAAGCAACCTTGAGACTGATTTGATTTGGGCTACAATAGTATATGCAGACTGAATATTTTGGCGGTAAAGAGTTGACCTTAATTTTCTTTTGAACAACCCAACCAAGTACTTTGTATTATACTTTGTATTGTCCTTTGTATTAGAGACCTTTAGATCCGACTATCAGTACGAGTACAAGTACAAGTACAAGATTTTCAGAGCGCGCGCTTGTACAAGCAAATTCGTTGTCGAGAGGACGAGATTTGTTGCAAAAGTCGTTCCCTCGACAACCATTTTGCTGGTAAAGCGCTCGCGTTCTTACAATCTTGTACTCGTACTCGTAGTCGGATCTAAAGGTCTCTATTATAATTTTTATATTGTAATTTCTATATTGTACTTTGTATTTTGTACGTTGTATTGTAGTTTTTGTTCGTACTTTGTTTTGTATTTTGTACACGTTTTGTATTGTATTTTGTATTGTACTTTGTATTGTACATTTCGTTTTTACTTTGTATTGTACTTTGTTTTTATTACTTTGTATTGTACTTTGTATTGTACTTTTTGTTCGTATTCTGTATTATACGTTGTATTGTACTTTGTACAAGTTTTGTATTGTATTTTGTATTGTACTTTGTATTTTGTACTTTGTATTGTACTTTGTATTATACTTTGTATTTAGTACTTTGTATTGTATTTTTGTATTGGATCACTTGCAGGGCCAGTTAGCTATTTACAAAGTGTGGCGGAATTTAATCTGGGTTTATATCCAAAGATAAATGCAATCATTACTGAACCATGGATTCAAATCAGGCACCCCAGCATTGAGCTATAAAAAGACAACGGCTTCTCTGATTTGCGCAATTTCAGAGACTAATTATCAACAAAAATAAACCAAAAAATTACGGTGAGAATCCATGCATTTATTTATTTTACAACATTTCTTTTTACGAGATTCAAGTTTTTCGGACCGGCTCTGCCTACGGCCCGTGCAGAAATAAATTTTACTCGGGCCTAAAACACATTTTATGCTCGCAAAAATAAAGTCTATTGTTATATCAATATAATCTTTATTGATAGTATAATTTCTGTTGTGGAAATCAAAGGTCGCATGCTCATGTATTATATATATTTTCTCTATAGGTAACTCAAAACAGAATGGTCCGACGACTACTATTGATACTGCATCAAATTATCTCACTTCAAGTTCTTTCGAACCAAACGTTCCACAGAGCCAAACGTCTTCCAACGGATTGGATTCCGATAAATCAGCCAGGTAAATTTCACTTTTTTATTCACCAGTATTACGTATCATATCACGAACGATCACTGATATTAACTTTGTTCCTGTTTTTTCCTGTTTTTTTTTATTAAATGGATATTTACCCCCTAGTATGATATGTTAACGTGTAATAAATTTTTTTATTTTTTTCTCCGCGGGCACGGTAATAAGTCGTGCGTTCTGATTGGCTCTCAGTGCATTCATGAGCGGGCAAGATTTTCCTCTCTTTGACCACAGTCACATATTTTCATATCTTTGACCACGGTCAAATATCCTTTGTTTCTACGAAAATTTTCAAAACTCGCAAAAATACTTAAAAACAAATTTTAAAGTACTTCCGATATTTTCCGAAGATTTCCGAAAATTTCCGAATATTTTCCGAAAATTTTTAATACTTACAAAATTAATCAAAAACCGATTTGGAAGTACTTCCGAAAATTTGCGAAGATTTTCGAACACTGCCGAAGATTTCTGAAGATTTTCCGAAGATTTTTAAAAATCGGAAAAAAATAAATAAGTAATTTTGTTGTACTTCAATTTTGATACCTCGTTCAATTTTATCTGTACGAGTTCCTATGATTTGTTGTTTTTGACAATAAATGGAGGCTTCACCTGCCATGGCAATATTGATTTTAAAATAATTGTAGCTTCAAACCCTCTATGGTCAGCAAGACAATTTTGGTATAACTGGTAACAAGGGGGGTGGGGTAGGGAGGGGGTTGAACTGCAGTTACTATAAACACATATATTTACAGCCATTTTGAACATAATGTGGTGATGCTGTTTTGAACCAGATAATTCAGGCCCTTCTAAGGGCTAAATGAATAAATAATAATGAAATAGTATTGGATAAACATGAAATGACTTCAGTGAAACAGACAGACCATGGCATCACGATTACTACCCTACTCTTTTCAACTGTGGCTTCTTTCGAGTCCCTCAATAAAGTGTCGTAAGACTGGAACTACGGTTTAACGTCCTTATCTGAGAAGATGCGAAGGTCTAACCATTTGCAGAAAAAACACGGTGCAGAAAGGAAAGACAGTGAAGAAAAAAGGAAATATAACTCAGGGGTTTTCAAAAAGCTTAAATAACACTCGCCATATCAGACTCGTGCTATTTTAAACTTTTTGATAATCCACTCGTTCAAATTTATTCCAAATTGCACTCGAACTCATATGATTTCCTATACAAACAGTCTCCGGCCGTGCATTGACGAGTGTTAACTTCATTCGCCATGCGAGACTCGTTCAATAAAATGTAGTGCACAAATACAGAATTGAAGATAAACATACCTTGGTCGAGTGTTAGTAAACGTAGGATTACTTGAACAAATTTTGGTCCATACCACCAAGAAGGCGATGAATTTCTTTCCATAAACGGCAAAGAGACAAAATTTCTTGGCCATGTTTCACAGCTCTCCGTTCAAATTGGGATGTATTTCTAAATTTTTGCGAGTCACACACTATCATGGTATTTTTAACGTACTGACATAATTATTGAACATTGTCAATCGAGACAATTTCGCAAAGGTGTGATTTTTATGTTCCAATTAATGTATTTGTCACGCTGCACGCTACAATGCAAGTTTTATTCTTTCATTTGAGAGGTTTGTGCCTTATATATATCTAAAGATGCCATATGTGACAACATTTTTTTCTTATTCTGTTTATTTGCTTTTTTACAAAAACATTACAAAGCATGCTATAACATTTCAATTTTTTTCAATATATTTTTGTATACTAACGAAATGCATTTACTTAAAAAAATATCCCGGTTTATCATCAGCGCGCGCACTGATTTTTGCAAGTGCACTGACTTTGTTTTATTTTTTAAATAAAAGAAATATATAACGAAAAAGTCGTGAAAACTTTTCCCTGTTACGAAACAAATCTAATACGTGTAAGAGATGAAGAACATTATGCTTGTCAAAGAGTAAATTAAAAATATACACGATTAATAGGTAGTATTGTAATATGGACCTTCAGGGCCTTTAATTTGGTAGTTAGTGGTGTAGATTTACGCTTAAAGCTGACTCGGTAGTCCACAAACGTATTACACCTGAAATTTAAAAAAAAGCGCCCTCCCTCACTGAATTTCGGGAAAATTTTGATGATAAACCGGGGTATTTTCTTCAGTAACCTAATATCATAATGTTAAATGGAACGATAATCGTGATATTTCGCTATAAACATTTCTATTTTAATTCTTGTATTGCTTAATTTATAGTAAACTGTCCATGTTCATTCAAAACTTGTGTGTTAAACGCAAAAAAAAACTTAATTTGGCATCCTTTGAGAAAGCTTTAATGAAAAGCATGCAACTGTTTGCCGTAGTTTATTTTCGATGGACGTCAATCAAACTTTGTTTCAATGGTAATCGAAGTACTTGCACTCTCGACTTCTCGCCAAAGCGCGCTCGAAGCGAATTTCTTTGCTCGGTAGTTCTCCTGTGAAGCAAGATTTCAGAATTTCCGCTTAATGGGGACTTTACCTAACGAGGAAGGCAAAGCCAACGACGACGGCTCAGGAAAAAAAATTCTAATTTACTGTTTACTTCTTTCTTTGTGTCACTGCCTCAAGCTTTGTGAACAGCAAAACATTAAAATGTTCCTCCTTATAAAGATAAAAGAAATACCGTGACCATTTTGCTATCACCCCCTCGTAGTCCCAACAACTCTAAAAAAGTTTTTTTCATGTTCTGTTTCTAGCGAAACGACTTACAGGTGCTCAGCTCAATGCATTGCAAAGTGCAGTTATAGTATTTACTGAGTGCTCTTTCACTTCTTCGGCGTCGCCGTCTTCATTGCGTAATGCACCTAATTCAAAGAGACGCAGTACGAAGAAGTTGATTTCGAACTTTCTGACTAAGTTGAAACTTAACTAAAGAACGAATTTGAAGTACAAAATACAAATTATCAGTCTGCGTTCCTGTATTGTTTTCATTTCTGATTTGAGACATTACGTTTTCTATTCAGCGCAACGGGCATGCATTGTGTCTTATTGCTAGCGAAGCTAAATCCATTTACGAGCCTAAGTGGCCAATTGGAGCCGGTGCTTATTTGCGGTTTCTGTAGTGTTAAGCGGATGAAAGTCGTTGACTCCCCCTGTACGGGACACTAATCTGTCGCAGGTTAGCCCCGCAGCAGAAGTTGGTACTCATTTTACCTAACTCGGGAGGATAGAAAGCTGAGTTCACTTTGGCGGGGTTTGAACCCCGGACATTGTAGTTGGGTATTTCATTGACGTCCACCAAAAACCATTCGTTTGGAAACAAACTGTGTGACCTTAAGTGTTGCTGCAAATCGGCTGTAAAAAAATATAACTTTTCTGCATTGAGTAACATACATTTTAAAAAAAGAACTACAACTCATCACTAAACAGACGGGTGTTTGAAAAACAAAGACTGGAGATCCGGAAAACGAAGACCCAATATTTTAAAACTGCACAGCAAAGCAAGGAATTAACTTGTTCCGGAACCGGAGAACGAAAACCCTCCGGTTATTTGCTTCAAAACGCTAATACTCTCCGCAAGAACTAAAACAAGTGAATTCTTTGCTTTGCTAGCAGTTTTCAAATATTGAATCTTCGTTTTGGTTCTTTCTTTTCCAGGTTTTCGTTTTCCGAGCGCCCCTCGCTCGGAACAGACGGGATATTTATATTATCAAATGCTTGCAGATTTGACCAAAATTCGGATTCCGAAGGCATGTGCAGTTAATAAGTGCGAAAGTGACTTTGACAAACACGGAAGATATCGGAGTAATTTTCGTACTTTGCGATACTCGAAGAACAGCTATTTTATGACATCAAGCAATTCTTCCGTCTAGTGTACGATACAATACAACCTTATCCCCCGAAACTAGGTTTGTCTAACCAATCACAACCTTTATTAATCAAAGTGATGTTGTTACATAATCAATTTTTCCAAAAAAGTAAAGATTATTGGCATTTTTCCTCTCGTCTACTTCTCGTTCGTTCTATGCCGTTTAATAACTGTGATTGATAAACTCTTTCCCCAAACTCAATCCAAATTTCGGTTGAAATAAATATGACTGCTTAGGGATCTCTATTAGTTTTATTGTCATCACAACTAAATAGTCGCATTGAAAATATTAAGATTTAAGTATGCATGAAATGAAATAATATCTTTTGCGTAATCATTTACAGTGTAGGCAAAGTTTTTTCCATTAATTCTCCTTGCCGCATAGATAAACATTTCTAAATTCCAGGGTTTAATTTTAACCTTCCTGCGAAATAACAAGTTTCAATGATGGACAAAATATCTCATAAATTTGATTATTCATCCAAGAAATAAATTTACGATCTGAAAACCAGCAGAAAGTGTGCTTTTGAACCTTTGAAAAGACTACTTCTTAGGCTAACGACTTCTTTGTGTGCTTAAATAATTTCTACTTTCATACTCTTTTCCTTGAAAGAGCTATTAAAAGAAGTCTTACTTATCAATTATTTGCTACAGTTACTATACAGTTGCATTTAAGACATGTAACTGGATGATAAAAGAGATCTTTAACCATTTAACATGTCCACTTGAACCTGCAGTAAGAAGTGGTGTAGTGCCCAGTTCCTTACTTCGTACGACATCACATACAAAACAAGCCGTTGAAGTGTTGCCGCTGACCAGGAGGACAGACACATTTGTAGCCTCCCGGGATGTTAATGCAACGGTGGTAGCACAGACCGTAATATCTTTTGCATTCGTCAATGTCTAGAAAAAAATCCAGGCGTCAGAGACTGAACACAATAATGGCGAAGGTGATGGTGATGATGACGATGATGGTGGTGATGACGATGATGACGACGACGATGATGATGATGATAATAATTATGGCGATGATGTTGATGATTACAATGATGATGTTGACGATTACAATGATGACGATGGTGTTGATGATGATAGTGATAGTTATGGTGATGTCGATAGTGATGGTGATGATGATGATTATGATGACGATGGTGATGATGATGATTATGATGATGATGTTGATGATGATGGTGATGATGATGTCGATAGGGATGGTGATGATGATGATGGTGGTGATGATGTTGATGATGATGCTGATGATAATGATTATGATGATGATGCTGATGATAATGATTATAATGATGATGATGATGGTGATGATGTTGACGATGGTGATGATGATAGTGGTGATAACAAATGAAATATTGGATGAACATGGGATCAACGACAGTGGTAGTGATAAATAAAATAATGGTAACATGCACAGGACCACCATCATCACCATAATGGTGATGATGGTGGTATTAGCAAGAGTTCGTAATAGCGAGGCGTTCGTAAGGCGAGATTGTGATTTGTGCTCGTTTTGCACTTAGCGAGACTGCTACAACAAGCTTGGTGCCTCTTTATAGGTGAATCTTTTCTGACGTCATTGTTTACATTCTGCTTCATCAGCATGCAACTTTAGGTAGAGAAAGAACCAAAATAAAAAGGAATCGAGTTTATAACCTGAAAGAATGCAAAGAAAGTGAAGTTCGGTTCTGTACATGTAGTTTCAAACAAGATATTGGTGAACAAAAAAACGCGGAACCACTGGGTGGCAAAACCGTTAATGAGTTCTTACATTCTTTGTAAAATTTCCAACATTTAAATACACTTCACAAGAACAGTATTTAGCATATCGGTCCCATTTTTTCAGAAATGGTTTATTCTGGAAAGCTCTTTTAATATTCAGTTTTTCTTAATTTGTATCTCAGTTGGAAAGAGAGGCGCGTATGCTGATGAAGAAATTAATGTAAACAAAGATTCACCTATATCAAGTGCTGTTCTGTAAGGGGTAGGAGTATTTGTTTCTTTCCAAATTAGCGCTGTGGTGTTTATTAAATTTTTTCAAGTTAAGGTGTGGAGGTGTTTGAAGAGCGGCGATTAATTGAGAATTTACGGGTTTTTTTTACCGGATTGGGTAAATATAGTTAAAGTTTATGTTGTATGTTTGTTGTATATTTGAAGAAATGGATAGTTTTCACTCTAAACTTCCAAGTTGTAAGACTTGGTAAGACTTGATTTAATTCTCACCCTGACAGGTCTTTCTGTCTTTCTGAAGGACATAGCCGTGAAAACACGAGCAGCGATAGCTTCCAGGGAGGTTTTCGCATTTCTGCTTACAGCCACCATTGTTAGTTTTGCATTCATCTTCATCTGTAGAAAGGAGAAGATTATTAATGAGCCATGCAATTTTGCTTTTAGTTATGTGAAAAAATCTTCGTATACATTGATAAAGCTAATAGAACTATTTAAGCAAGTTTGAAATAAATCTAAATCTGTTGAATATATAGCCAAGCTAAGCACTTTTACATACTAAAGCTAAATCCTCAGCTGTAAAAGCTTGTACTGATTATTGTAAAGCGCCTTTGATCATATACACATGGAAAAGGCGCTATATAAAT
>JAOCPT020543438.1:0-11294 GCA_026546935.2 Palythoa grandiflora | reverse complement strand
TCTGTTGGATCCAGCACCAGTGACATCATCAGGAGGAACCACACCGGCCAGTTTCGGCCCCTTCTCCTCAACTGCATGTGGGTTGGCATGTTTGTTTTATTGTTAAATCTGGACAGTATTTGTATGCATAACAAAGTTTTATTTATGGCAAAAATTACGTTTTGAACTTGCTTAATCTTGGATTAAGTTAATCAGCGTTTTGATGAACCGGATCAGTGTTTGTACTGAAAATCCTTAAGCAAAATTTAAACGCACTGACGACTCAATGTTGAAGGAAAATGTCCCATGAGACGAAGTGGAATAGTGTAACACGTTTTTAAGTCCACGGCCAAATGACGGTCTACTTGTTTTATATACTTGAATGTAAATTTCCCTCTACCTGGTCGCTATTCACAAATTATGTCAAAAAAACTCGTGCATTGACATTGTTAAATAATACAGTTACTGGTAACTATCACGATCCAAATGGTTCTTTTAAAGGGCGGGTTAAACCGGTACTATCAAGGGTCCAGTTGTTTAAAAGCCGATTAACATTAAATCTGCTTCTAGATTTGTAATGGCTGGTTTGGGGATCGATATTTTGTTTCCTTACAAAATCTGAATAGTTCTTTGTTCGCACTGCTCGTTGAATTTTCTCTTAATCCACCGTTAACCAGCTTTCAAACAACTCGGAGCAGGGTTATCAAGAATGGTTATGAAACTTAGTCTGTTTCTCGTAACTCTATGTTTTCATAAAAGCTGATTTTAAAATATCCGTTGTAAGATTCACTTTCTCAATACCAAAACTTTTAAATTTCATTTAACATTTTTTCTTTTTCGTGGCAAAAGCCTTTAAGGTTACCGTATACCTTCAGGGGTGTTTTGCGTCAAAACGTGTTTTAGCACCTTTGGTCTAGAAACTGACGTAATAATTAAATCATCAAATATCAATAATCGCTTGGCCTTGTAACTTCGAAAGGAGACTTTGTCACTCGTTCTTGGGAGCGTAAAAAATCTAAAAATTCATTTTAACCCTAAAATATTTTAGTATAGTTCGAAATCTAGCTCTATAAGCTTTAATTTAAAATTTGGGTTCAGGTATCTACGGTTTAAAACAGACGCCCTGTATCGTTTAGACGCAAACCTTACCTAAAGGTCTCCGAATAATCTAGCAGTTTTTCCCATCTATAAAATGCATATCTAAAAAGGTATTTTAACTAGCACAAACAAACAAACACAAGAAAGGCAGTCAAAGTTTTCAAGATACTAAACTTTATTAATTGTCAGAGCTGCATGTTATATACAGCACCAACTGAAGGTCTGCCTTCGAGCGGACCTTTTTTCTCACTTCCTATTAGCTACAAAGTGACGAGAATAGTTAAATATTATATTCATTTGCGCATAAGCATACAAACCAATCTACGAAGAGCGATTGTATAAAGTTTTCCAGGAAATGAAAACTAGAATGAACGGACCCCTCTCCCTGATATGTACAGTACTTATAAATATCTCTCTACTGGAGACGTTTGTAAACATGATTCCAGTTGCAAAAAATCTGACTGCATTTCGGAACCGAAGCAGTCAACGAATTGAAATAGTGACCAAACTTGTACCAACTAGCCAATCAGCAACAGCGAACTTGCGATCTAAATTCAAAAATAATACTAAATTTTCAAATACACAGAAACCGGATCAAATGGTACCAAAACACACAAGTGACCAATGGGATTGATTTTCGTATGTGGGAAATAGGTATTATGTACACCATTTCACATTTCCTCTGCTGGCGTGCCATGCACATCGTGATCGCGGCTAACCGTCGGTAAATGACAAAAAATGCTGGTAATAAACATTCTACTACTACATTGAAATGGACCGGAATTTTAGACGTGAGAATACAGATGACAATATTTCATGCTGGTAAACTTTTACGGTAACTAGGAAATTTTGAAACTTTCAATAAATTTCTATATTAAGAGAAACATGCTGGAAAAGTTGCTTTTTGTTGGCTCCGACCAATTCTTCTCGTTGAAGTTCGTGTCGGAAATATTTCGTAATTGTTTCAAAACCGGGTCTTTGTTTATGACAGAGCGAGTATAACCACACAGTAGGAGGTCTATTTTTACACAACCAGCGGAAGTTATCCAATAATTACACAGACTATTAAAAGTAAATTAGATGAGTCCTTCAAACTGACAAAATCCTCTATAAAAAGAGAAAATGTGAAAACATGATTATCAGTTTTCGTAATGTGATCCCAAATGAAAGAAAATTGTAGAAAGTAATTGATGTTTTATTTGGATAAACATTTTGGCGGTTCGAAACGTTTAAACGCATTTTAAAAACAAAGAATGCTACACTTGCTGAGACAATGACGGAGTTAAGCTGATAACGGACTCGGAGATGACTTTCGCACATTAGCTAACTACTGTGTATTAAGAAACATTTGATAAAGAACATGCAAACGAATTTCGTATGTCCATTGCTAAATTTAGTTTACATTTGTCTAATTTGAAGGTTCTGTGGTAAAGTGATTGCGTTTTAGTTGGAAAAAATAATTAGCGATAATTTGTGTTTAAAAGACTCTCGTATGTAAGAGGTTTTAAATTGAAAGCTATTTAAATCCAAAGTTTGTTTATCTCATTTCCTGAACCTAATAAACTACCAATCATTCAATCAAGTTAAAGTCAACTTAATTCAATCAACGTAAAGTTTAAGTTGGAGTAAATACTCAGCCCCGTTTACACAAACAAGTTTTCCTTAACAAGAAAAAATTGCTGGTATTAAATAAGGTAAATTGACAATTTTCCACTGACAAGGAAGAGCTGGCATTTCCTTGCCAGGGAAAACTTGTCAAGGATGAGATTTGTTCGTGTGAACGATCAACAAGGAAAACGTGGCAAGGAATATTAATGAGATAAGTTTCCAAAGTATGGCGGGCAACTGACTAAACTTGTCAAGAAAACTTGTTCATCGTCTACACAAGAAATTTCTTCTTGTGAAGCCTGAAGGAAAACTTTTGAATGAAACTTGCTTCTGTAAACGGGGATTTCGCCCAAGGTCGCTAAACTTTCTCAGTGATCTGTCTTTAGCCATCTCGGCTGAAGCAAATTACCAAGAAACCGACCAAATCATTTAATGATTAAAACATAAAGATTAAAAGAGTTTAATTGTTTGTAAAAATTGCGAATGACGTGGATATACAGCATATGTTTTTATAGAATAACAAATGAGAATCACAATTATGCTTGCTTCTTCTTACGACTTGACCTTGGAAGCCGCTTAACGACGCAATTCTAAAAATTCTCAATCGTATTGATCAATTCTAATCAAGAAACGTGACTTAAGACATGGAAGGGACACTTGCAGCACTAATACATGTATGTGTGATCGTGAATTACTGAACACAAATTCTATAAAGAGAGAAAACTTAAAGGAGGTATATAACATTCGTCTAAAAAATATGGTTCCCTACCTTCACTGTTAAAATTGCGTGCAGTTACAACAGGGGATATCACGCGTTAGCAACCTGTAAAAGACATTAGTAATTAGAAAAACACTACACAGTTTATAATTTTCGTGATTGGCCTTGATTGACTAAAACCGCAATGAAAGTACCTTGGTACTACCAGCAGCTTAGAATACCAACGCATTCATTCTAGAACACAAATAAGCTTTCGTGACCATTGCCCGAGACTTGAACTCCTTCCGAACTAAAGGAAAACAGCGAATTGCGCGACGTATAAGTACACGTTCAGCCACTTAGAAACGTTTTAATGCCAGAAATAACATAAATGTTTGACCCTGTTTACTCCGGTTATCAAATTTTACGGTGGCGTTTCATAAAGTGAACTAAAATGAAGATAGCCAAGTAACCAAATTTAATATCTCATTTTATCGCCTCCGCAATCCGACCAAAGTGCGGAACTGGTTGAACTGAGGGCAAATGACCGCAAAAGGCCATCCAACCTTGTCTTTCATCGTTAATCCCGTTATCCGACAATGAAGGACAAAAACAAAGTTTATAATTACAGTTCTTTTGGGGTCGACATTTCGTGTCTTTTTCAGATTTTAAAGCGACATTCCGTTCTCCATAGCATACGCATAGATGCTTAATTTTGCAAGGCAAAGTGAAAACCCTAAATTGATCTGGCGGTGACGACTGACGTCTGCACGCAGGCTGCTCTCTTCACCACACAACTTAATTCAAAAATAATCGCAAGTGGCCCGAAATTTTTACAACTCAATTAAATAACACGCTTAAGTAAAAGGTTGAGCCACTGACGTTAAAAACCGCACATATAGCAAAATGACTCATTTTTTTCTAAAAATACAATCGTGTCCGTGTTCCGGTTGAGTGCTATAATGACGTTGCTAAAAGGTAATTATGGCAGATTTCCAATCCGTACTCTAACAAATTACAATGATCAAAGTTTGTAGAAATTCATATTATTGTGATTCTAGTGTGTTCTGGAGAACTGAACTATGGTACCATCACACGCCGTTCAAATTACTGATATCACAATTTACAGAAACAATTCCCTGGTAATTAGAAAACGAGAGAGGGAAATGAAAGGACTATGTCTATTGTTTATACTGATTAAAGTTTTCAAAACACCGCCTCCCTCATTTGCTTAAAAATAACATCGTAAAACAATTACACCATCTCGAACAGGAAATACGTGTGTTCGTTTGGTTCTATTTCAACACCGACAACAATTAACGAATACACATATTTGATAATTATAGCCTTTTTTGATCACAGCTTAATAACCAGTGGCTTATATACCAATAACCATACTGAAGCATAATTTCAATCATGTAAAACCTTTGTAAAAATATGAAAGAATATAAGCAGAACTAATCAGTTACAAAAACCGTAACTACAAGCTGCAAATGCCCATTTCAACCTTCGCATAATGACCTCACTTTCATTCACACGTTCAAACTCCAGATCCAAAGGGACAAAGGAAAAGTTTAAATTACAGCTCAACACAAACACAACTGGGGGCCGATATAAATGTCGAGTAAATTAACGTAAACAATTGCTTTTATAACGTAAAAGTATTCTTTTCATAGGGAGTAAATACCCCAGATTTTTTAATTAAAGATTTTGTTTTGTCAAACCTTCATGAGGGGTCGAGAGAAATAACCTTTTTGCTTTGATCACCACATTAAGTAAATTTAGAAACAAACAGTTTGGTATTGGGCTATGAAAATATTAAAAATAGCATTCATTATATAAATTCTTGCACAGAAATAGTTTATATGTCTCTTTTGCATGCCATCGCTAATCCAATGAGTAAAGAAAGAAAGAGTCGAACATGCTCATTAGCGACAATCAAGAAAAAAAGAATTCAGAGAATTTGAAACTAGGCTTATCCCAATCTCAGATTTAATAGAACCATTGTCCAGCTTTGGTAGCATAAATCTTACATATCTGTACATGGAACTGACTTTCCTTACTTGGAATATATACACGCGCGTTTATTTCGTTAGTGACTCTGCTTATAATCATTGTTTTTGTGAAATTAAGAATTTATTGGTTTGAATTTTGCGAATTATTATTGAGCTTTAGTTCATTTAAATGTTATTCTAACTTGTTTTTAGTACGGGCTAAGGGTTCTTAATCTATCAAAAACCCATGACGATAAACGTTTGCCGACAACAATGGGTGACAAAACAAGGTTTGAGCGCTTTGAAAAATGACAGCAGACTTTGCAAACCAAAAAGTTAGCTTCATACTTGCCTTTTTGGGAAGAAAATTATGATTTCTGATTCAATGCCGTTTTTTTCCCTTTCTCTATGTTAACGAAAAGTTAATTTCCTCCAAAGGGTTTCCCAGCTCTGCTATTATATGGTTGATTATTTCGATATCCTCTGTTGTCGCTTTCAATCGATCTTTTCTAAACATAGTCATAGTGAGACGCTCCCGCAAGGCCAAAGCCAAAGTATACAGAATAAATACCAGCTGGAAGCCGTGTTACTTAGTACTAAACGTGTCTCTTTTCTAACACAATGAAAGGAGAAAAAATCTCAACCAGTGATGTACAAGAGTAGAATGAGAACCAAAAGTTAAAAGTGAAAACTAAAATCAACTTACTTACAATTCAGGTTACTAATACTAAATTTCTTTTGAGGTCAAAATTCTTTTGTAAAGCAATCCAGTCCCGGTAAAACCAATTAGTGCACTCACTTCTGTTTTTCTCACCAGTCAATTTGTGTATTGTTGGCGCGTAACATGGCACGAAAACGAAAAAGGGAAACAAATTTTGAAAAAATAAAGTCTGTCGGTGGTTGGGGACAAAGCACAGTACGTTTTGCACAGGTTATTCAGCCCTAAAATTGCAATTGGATACCGGAGAGTGTTACATTTTAAAGTCCAGAGATCTCAGAGGCATCTAGTCATTTTTGACATTCACAAATGCACACAAGAGGTGTAGTGAAAGTAAAGGTTGATAAAGTATTGGGTAATATTTTATGACGTCTATCACCTTAATATACCTCCTCATAGCTATAGGTAGTTGTATTTTGGAATCTATATTTACACTGAAGTACCTGCATTAGGGATCATATCTGCAAATGCAACTAACTCTACTGAATTTTTTTAAGATACAGCTCTGTACACACGCCCGCTTGACACTTCGGGATGGGCAGGAGGAGAGAACAAGCATGAGTGCATATATTTGAATAGTTCGGTATACGCCAGTTGACAAGCAGTCACTCTCCATTGTCAGACACATCTATCATTGCGTTATCTCTGCTATGACGATGTTTATTCTACGTGGGAATATAGGGTAATGACTGTTTATGTTTGAATAAAAGATCTATTAACACTTATTTTAAGATTCAGGTTGTAATGTGGAGCGATGCGGATGCACCATCCAAATATTACTAAGCCTGTGTGCGATTAGTAAAATCTTAAAAACTACTATTTTCTTTAAATTTTCGCCAATTATTATCAAATGGGAATAAGCGAGTATTAAAGTGGACTAGCTCAATATCTGCACTATGTAAACATTGTCACTTGGCTTCTTTTGCGTTTTACGGTTTTGACATAGATTTGATTAATGAAGATAACACTACCTAGGACATGTTTTCACAATTAAATTAAATTTACACATTGTTTAAATTTTGTTACATTGACAGCCACAAGTGAAGTTCTGTTTTACCAAGTGAAAACAAAAAAATAAACGAAATTGAAATGAGTGTGCCAGACTTGATGCATAAATCACCTTCTAAATTTCTAATGATCGCAGCTAGATCTAGTCATTTAAATTTCGTAAATTGAATGCAGACCTGATTGTCTTTGTTCACAGCTAAAAATATTTACACCATTACCTTCGTGTGGGGCAAGAGTTTTCTTTGAAGTAACGAACAGTTTAAGAGATTTCATTTTCTAAGCAGCGAAAGCAAACGTTCAGAACCTTGCAACATTAACGTTCCAAGTTCATAGTAGGAATGATTAACTTAAAAATAAAGCTACATTTTATTTAAAGAGCTAAAAGAGTGCTAAAAAGCCAGATTGCAAGGGTTATTAATTAACAATTGCTGAATAAGATAACTTTGAATAACTCCGTGGGTGGTGGAAAGCGCAATTCAACAGAGAACCAACTGTATGGTATACGTCGCAGAACGCCGTACATAAAATTTTTTCAATAAAATATACCTCTTCAGAGAAAAACAAATATTATTAACAAAACAGAATATATAAACCAATCTTAAAGAATATAAACTTCCCAAAATATCAAGGGAAAGGGGTATGAAAATCAAATCATTGGCGAGAACCAAAGAAGCTAAGTCTTCACGGCTTCAGTTTTAGAACCAAAAGAGAGAGCAACATCTAGCAGGAACCGCATGCGGCAGTTCACGGCCACCTCCGCTGGTTTACTGCAGCCAGGAGTACAAGAAATGAAGAAAAAGAAATTGGTGAGCATAAAAACTAACCTTTGAATTTTGCTTCTTGGTTGTTGCGATCTAAAATCTCATTTGGTGTTCTCCTCACTTTGGGTGATACAATTTATGAGATGAAGTACGTAGAGCGAGCTGTATTTATACCTTGCGATTAGCCCCCTACCGGACCTCAGCCGAGTCAACCAAATGGATCCTGGGAACCTTTTATATTCAGTGTCATTAGCACGAATGGCATCTATTGTTTTCAGTGACCAAAAAGTTTAAAAAGGTATGGTCAACGGCTCTAAAGGAAGATGAATAACTAATTTGTGGGATGGTTAAACTTATTTTTGCTTGACCAAAACTAAGATCGAGAAGAACGTGACATTTTGCCTTTTGCCAAGTGCACTAAACATTTTTAAACCCTTGAACACAACAAGTACTATGTTGGATGATTTAACTCTGACAGTTAATGTAGTTTTTGGCATGATTTTTGTATTGATCAAGTGCAAATATTAATCTAAGGAGGTCTACATAATATCCATATCGTTACACTGGTTCCTGTCAAGCCACTCTGTAGTGGATTTCGTTCTCGTCGGCCGTGGCTCAAGTGGAGAGTGTTGCAAAACATGAGGACAAAAAGAAGAGAAATAAAATGGTCAAGCTTTTAATTTGTTTAAAATGGCAAAGAAGCAAGGAGCGCTATACGTGATAGCTAAACACATGCTTTTCATAATTCTTCGCCATACGAACCAACGCGAAGGAGCGTTAGCGGCAATTATAAAGTAACTAAAAAGGGTAAACGTGTTATATACTGATATTTGAACTAATTGATTTTTTGAAAAAAGTTACTATTATGAAGTTCTATAACGAGCTGTAAAGAGCATGGGTGTAGTTTGCTCTTCACGTTTTAGCTTGGGAACGCCTTCCATCTTATTTGTACTAATTAAATAACTTTTAAAAATCGAAAACCAAAATTTTTCTGCTAAAAATTACATTCTCTATGAAAAGAAACAACCAAGTTTGGTTTGTTATATATTTCGTGCGGCAATTCAAGTAATCATGAATTTTTGCAGTTGTGAGTTGATCGAAGGGATTAAAGATATAGCTTTTTATTGCATTTTAGTTTTTTGCTGTCAAAGTAATGCATCTTTATAAAATCATAAATGCATGACTGAGATTTTTTTTGTCAAAAACATGATTTATTGCGGTCTTGGATTGAATAAGGAAAGAAAGCAAATCATTGTAAATTGGAAGGGGAAAATTGTAGCCGTGTCATATAAAATGCATATCCGGATTAACTATGCAAAGTGAATTTTTGTGGCACAACATTTCTTGTCAGGTACGTTTTTGATACATTTTACACTGCAGTATCATACCGGAAGAAATGTCAATAAACAACCCGGATCGAACTTAGTGGGTGAGTATTATGAGCTAAATATAAAAGAAGCAAAATATATCCCGGAAACATTTTGCTTTTAAAAATTAAAGATGTTTGTATATCAAAACCAGGAAATAAATAAAGTTATTTTGGGACGCTAAACGGTTAAAGACAACAAAATATTTATATTACAATGAAAAATCGTTCTTGCAAATGCTTCTATATCTACAGATTCAGGAAGTAAAGTCTAAATTCAGCTGGTAACTTGTTAAGATTGTGTTGTAAACGTCTGGCCCAACGGACTGGATGATTTTGTTTATACGAAGTCTATAACCTCCGAACTATAAATCATTTGGTTACCTACAGTTACAGAAACACGAGTGAAAGTTTGGGAGAACGAGAAATAATCACTAGAAAGGAAGGGCGAGTTATTTTGAGTTTTCCCTAATTACCACAAGTGTTTCTATAACTACAATGGGGAAAAAATAACCTTTTTTTTCCTTTATAAAACATTCACACAAAGAAACTAAATAGTTTTGTTAACATTATCAAAGTTTAAATTCTCCTTACTCGTGTAATGGCGTGGTCATTGGACAATGTTTACATTAGGTTACAGAAACACTGCTTTCAGCCTATCATTGCGTGCGTTATATAATTGTTATTTTATAATAAAGTTATATGCTATCTATAACTACAGGTTTTAACTTAGAAAGCAGAAAACGTGTTTGGGTTTTCAGTACGAGGTAATTAAAACTGTATGGCATTTCTAAAGAAAATCGTTTTCCTGCCCAGACTCAACATTCACATTTTTGCGTTGGCTGCAAATATTCATGCGAATATTTTTAGTTACAGAGTATTGTATTTCGGTTTACTAAAACCTTAAAACGGATGCCGGCTACCACCGAGAATGAAATATCAAATAAATCTGTTAAAAAAATAGAAAGATTTAGCTTTTCTTCTCAAAGAAACTGATTACATTTTCTTTTAAACAGTAAAAAAATTTGTTTCCTAAAACAGTAATCTTAATTTTCCTAATTTTAGCCTAAAATTGATAAAGTATAGTTTTGTAGGGAAAGTATCAAACACTTTTTTTTGCTTCTGGCTAACGATATATGTAAAGGGTAAGTTTGAAGTCTGATAAGATACTTCTTTTCAGAAAGGCAAGATATAGAAACATTAACAGAAACGTTGAAAGTTCATGCGATTCTTTCGTAAACTGAACAAAGGAAACTAAGGTTTTTGTATTTTATCATGTTTTGTCACATAAAAATATTACCAAAAAACCCGAACAAATACATATTATACATACGTTAAATGAATCAGTAGCATACCTAATGACGGGGTTCGCACAAATTTTTGACAGTAAAATTCTAGATTTTTTCCGAAGTTTTTTAAAATCTTTGCCTCAATTTTTTCTTGACTCAAAATTAAATCAGTAATCATTTTGGACAAAAGTAAATTGTTTGTGTCGTGTGTTCCAACTTTGAAAATACTGGCAGTATACATACATTGAAATGGGTCTATAAACTTACAGCGTCCATATCTCTGAAGAATTAGTACTCGGAATCAATGGGTGTTTTTTCAATGACCAAGTTGGAACGAGCGTACCGTATTTCTAACAAATGGTCCTTGTTTTCAGATGAGTGCAACCGTTTGAGACAGGTGTTTTCCAATCTTAAATACCTAGACACTCATCGACTCGGCCATTAATCGCTTCATTGATTCCAGAGTAACTCTTCAGACTCTGTCAGTTTTGCTTCACAAGATTTTATCGAAACTATCAGAATAACTTTACCGATTTAAAAATCTGCGATTTCTGTTAAACAACAGCTTTGTAAACTTAGCTCTGGAATTAATATTTTAAGATAAAACCATTGTTAATTCCCGAGTCGCAAAATTCGAGAATATCTTAAGGTGACTGAGTAAACCACGCGTAGTAAACCAGCCGGCAATGTGTTGTATAGAAATTTAGATCTAACCTGTGTGACGCGGTGTACGTTGGTTATACGTGTGGTCACCTTCACGAACGCGTGGAAGGACA
>JAOCPT020543403.1:0-11294 GCA_026546935.2 Palythoa grandiflora | reverse complement strand
GGGGAATCTGATTTCATGAAAAAATTATGGGTATTTGTTATACAAGCCTTTCAGCCAGTTGTATTCACAAATAACAACAAATTCCGAGTGAATTATTCACAGCGTTCCATAGAAAACAATCAAATAACCATATTATCCTATAACTATTTGATGTTTTTAGACCAACCATGAAATACTGCTCTTTATTTTAATTTTCTTATGTATAATAGTTATAGGATAATGTCTGATATGATCTGAGATATTCCAATCAGATAAAATTGAGTAATTTGAATTGTATTGATGTCTATAGGCCATGGCACTGCAGATAACTTGATGGATCATTTCACAAAGAGTGTTATTGAGAATAGCTTGTCAATCAAAGATATGATTCAAGTCAGCATGGATGGACCTAACGTCAACTGGAAGTTCTATAATGATTTAAGGAAGAAAATCAAGGCTGATTATGCAAGCAATCTCATTAATATTGGTTCATGTGGCTTGCACATCGTAAACAACAGCTTCAAACGGGGAATTAATGCCACAGGATGGAAAGTTGAATCATTTCTGTCTAGCTTGTATTACCTTTTTAAAGATGCACCAGCTAGGAGGGAAGATTACCACACCACAACAAATGCAACTTTAATGCCCCTGAAGTTTGTCATGCATAGATGGTTAGAGAATGTCCCTGTATGTCAGAGAGCATTAGATATCTGGGACAACATTGTCAAATTTGTCAAGGCTGCAGAGGAAGGCAAGATCAAAAGACCCACAAACAAGTCTTATGAAGTTGTTAAAGAATGCGTCAATGATAAATGCTTTGTAGCAAAGTTGCACTTCTTTAAGTGCATTGCATCTCATCTTCAGCCATTTTTAGTAAAGTATCAGTCAGAAAAGCCAATGGTACCTTTCCTGAATGATGATTTGTGTATGCTGATGAAAGCACTGATGAGAAGATTTATCAAGCATGAAGAGCTAGACAAATGCAGCGATGAAAAGCTAGTCAAACTGGATGTAACCGACAAGAAGTTGCATGTAACCTACAAGAAGATAGATATAGGCTATGCAAGTGAAAAGTTGAAAATGTCAAAACCAAGTGAAAGTCAGTTAATGCAGTTCAGAATGGAGTGCAAAGCCTGCCTTATTGATATATTAACTAAGTTGCAAGAAAAGTGTCCAGCATCATACTCACTTGTAAGGCACCTCTCCTGCCTAAACCCTATTAACATGGCCAAAGCAAAGGAAGCCTGTTTGCTGAAATTCAAGAAAGTCATCACATTGCTTGTAAATTTAGAGCGAATTGCTGAAAAAGATGTTGACAATGTACTGCAGGAATACACCTTATTTCTTCATAATATTCCAGTATTTGGTATCCAACGATTTGCTGACTTTAATGCCACTAATGACAGAATAGACACTCTGTTCCATGAATTTATGGCAGGAGACAGGTACAAGGAACTATTCCCTGTTGTGAAGCTGATATTAGTCCTGTCTCATGGCCAGGCTGCAGTCGAAAGAGGGTTTAGTGTTAACAAGGAATTGGAAGTGGAGAACATGAAGGAACATACACTTGTTGCAAGGAGAATTGTATGTGATCACATCAACAGTGTTAATGGACTGGCTAATGTTGTGATGAGTAAGGATTTGTTGATATCAGTCAAGCAGTCAAGAAAGAAGTATGAACTCTTTCTGGAAAACCAAAGGGCACAGAAGAAGTCTGCTCTAGAACAGGCAAAGAGGAAGAGCACTCTAGAGGAAATAGAGGAGATAAAGAAGAAAAAGCAAAGACTGGATGCAGACATCAAGACCCTCAATGACACTGCAGACAAGCTCTTACAAAAGGCAGAGGATGAAGGCAATTTGAGACATTTAACGCAAGCAAACTCATTCAGGAGAACTGCCAAGAACAAGATGGATGAACTTGTTGAAGTTAATGCTTCCTTGGATGAAAAACTGAAGACATTAAAAGGAATATAGTTATAGTTTTTTATGACTTATTTTTCGTGATCAATTACACTGTTGATTTTTTTGTTGAAAAATATGCAGGAAGTCCAAATAAGTACTTCACACATTTTATAAAACAAATTGCTGCAGTTTGGACATGAAGTCCTGTCAATGAGATTCATGTATTTTGACAAATTTTGCGAGTTGTACATTTCATTATCATGATAATTCATTTATTTTTTTATTGAAATTTTGGTAGACTGTTGATATCATACTAAAAAGTAGTCCTTGAAAATCTGTATTTTATCCTTAAAAAGTCCTTGAAAAGTCCTTGAATTTATGTTAAGAAAGTCTGTATGAACCATGTGATAGAATGAGTTATTCTGTCAATAGTTGATAGAAATTAAGAGCGAGTATTCTAATTATTTTAATAGAAATCTCTTGAGAATAAACAACAGAACTACGAAAATGTTTGATAAAAGAAGTTTTAATTTCTTCAAGCAAACAGTGTTGATGGTAAACACTTTTCGCTTGCTTGTGTGCTCAGCACTCTGTGAGGTGAAACCTGTTTAGATTAATGCTTCAAACTGATTTTTTTTACCATCGAAAATATTATGTTGCTGCCTTTGTATTATCTGAAATTGTTTTGTCAAGTAGAAGCTTCCAATCGTCTTGAAAGATGATCGGAAATCTTAAACTGTTGGGCGCCAAATTGGATTTCACAGACAATATCTATCACCTGATAGATAGTGAGTACTGTAGCCAATCTAATTATAGCATTTGTGATAGATAGTGACTAGATTACTTCTAACAGCTGATAGATTGTGAGTACGGTAACTAATTCGGCAGATTTCAGCATTTGCGATTGATAGTGACTAGATTTCTACTAATTAACAATTAGACCCGTAGCCCGCAAAGGCTACGTATAATAGCCCATTAGACGAAGCCGCATTGGCTATTGACCAGTGGCCCTTAAGGGCGAATGGTCTAATTGCTTTAGTATCACCCAACTAGTCGAACAGAAAAGGCAATAATAAAGTTAGCAAATGCATTTTAAAGAAATATTTATTTGGAAATAAACTAAAAGAAAGCGTCGCGCTCAGTTGCGCCAAACTTTGAACTCAGTGCAGTCTTCTCTCCTAACAGCGTATAAAAACATTGTGAGACTTTCATTTAACTCTTCTTTCCGCAGCTCTTGTATAACTGTTTCAAATTTTGGTTGGTTTGGAAACCATTCTATAATAAAAAAGTGACAATATATTTGAAAAGACTTTTTCAAAAAGTAAAGCTTGATTTGTTTTGAATTTATAAACAAAGTTCGTAGTTTTGTCTGGTAACAAAAAAACAAACAAAATTTACCATTATAGATCGTCATCTCGTACTTTGTTGCCCTTTTGGTCTTTTCTGGGATGCAATTATTCAGTAATTATCTAAAGTCTCCTTTGAAAGTTCCACAAAACACGAAGCAGCCGCCATTGTTTTAGTAGGTTTTCAAAAACAGGCGATTTTCGCCACTGGAGGACTATTGCTAATAGTTCCTTAGTAGCGTAGCCAATCAAAACGCAGGATTTGCATTAGTCCTCTAGTTGGATGATACTAATTATGGTCATAACAGTAACTACAACGATTAAAAAAAAATCATTGATGATAAAGAATGACTGTTGTTCAGCGCATGTTTTGCTTCTTAGCATATGGTAAAAGTAGTTTATGATTCATTTTAGGAATGTGAGTGGTTTAACTGTCTGTTGTGCCACATACGCCAAACGCTACATGTGTTGGAGCAGTGCATTCTAGGAGGCCCAAGCGCCATTCCTGACTCCCTGGAAGTTGTTGTAATTGCACTCCAACACGATCAGGTACCTGTGTCATGGTTACATCCCAGCTGTCGCCCTTCACCTCACTCGCTTTCCTCCTGGTTGAACAGTAAGTTTTATCATTTTCTTTAATTCACTGGAGCCTAGAACTTGACTGAGAAACAATACGTTTTTTTGATAGTTAAGCCGTTACATATAGCGGGCTAAATACGCCATACTGCCACTTGACTGTAATTCATAGAATTTAAGTATAATTTTACTACATTTTATGAATGGTATATTTTCTTCGGAGCATTTTCCAGTGAAACCAAAGTTACTGACCTAATACATTCGTCTTACTTTCTTTCTTCAGTTCTTGGGAAGAAACGTGACCAAATGGGGAAGTGGATCCAACAAGGGCTGGTCCCCAAGCCAGGTCTTGAGCCAATCCTTGGAAAAGGACTCCTGGAATCAGTGTGGCTGGGTGGCCTAGCAAATCCCGGCGCTTTCATTATGTCGCTAAAACATGAAAAAGCAGCTTCTTCCGGCTGCACTGTTGAAGAGGTAATAAATGCTGTTTGTAATGGTTCGTTTGACAGGTTTCTATTTAATCCCAAGCGACCTGGTTTTTAAAGGAGTTGAAATCTTACTGTCTATCTGTATTTAAGGACAAAGATCTAAGCCTAATTGTTTACATCAGCACCAATGTCTAGAATATAAATAGATTTTCTGAAAAAAATGATCCAACGGTAACTGCGACTTCTACTTTTGTTGGTTTTTAAAGATGTTAAAGTTATGCGTATACCATTTAATACATATTTCTCCAAACTTTAAATATTTACAGCTCAAGATGTTTAGTCGCCAGAAAAGGTTGTTTTATCATAAAAGCCGAGTATCTATACACTGTCTTTTATATTCATTAGTTTCCTGGCTCGTTTCAGGTGGAATTGAGGTGCCACGTAGCGCAGACCTTGTATCATCCAGAGAAAGGGATGAGTGAGGATCCAGAAAATGGACTAGTACTCACTGGGCTATATCTGGAAGGTGCCTCATTTAACAGTGAAGAGGAGTACCTAGAAGATCCAACGTGAGTACCAGAACAAAGCAGATTTTCACGTAATAAATAGAACAAATGTGAAACAGTAACTACTTAGCAATAATGAATATTTGGGTTTACATTGTTTATACAAAGCACCAGCTTAACAACGAACCGAATGAATTCTCTGCACCACATTTCATTTTATCGTTAATTGCTAAAATGTGGTTTGTTGATTCACCTGAAAGTTCCAGTAAAACTAAAAGCTTTTATTGTTGCAGACGAGGTTGAATACTTTGAATGCGCTTCTGTTTAAAAAAAATCAGCAGTAAAATTGAAGAACAAGTCAAGTCTGATTTAAAACCACAAAACAATGTATGAATTGTCAAGAGTGTATAGTGGAAGTACGGGGTTCAACACCCCGATGTAACTGAGGTTAAGAAATTGTAGGTAAAGGTGTTGTAATTAAAACAACTTTTAAACGGATTTGAAGAAAAGGATAATATTACTGCTTTTTAAAGGTAAAACAGTGCAAGGCACAAAGGGTTAGTTTGTAAACCAGCATTCGCTTGAGCCACTCAAAGTAAGATTTAAAGGTAAAACAATACAAGGCACAAAGGAATCAGTAATGTTGTATTCTTAATTCTTATTGTTATTGATACGGTTTATCTGCACAAGTGAATAGTAATAGTAACATTATATACAACAGGAGTGCTCTGACAAGGTTACCAGACCTCATGGTTAGTGCTGTAATCGTAAATGAGCAATCTGTACCGGAAGACGGCAATGATCTGCAAGTGTTTAATTGTCCGGTCTTCATGAACAGGGTAAGTGAAACATTGTAATTTCCAATTATTCGCCTTTACTCTGTCTCAGCAGTTAACAGAGAAGAGCGTTGATAAGAAAAATGTAGGGCAAACCCTTTGTCAACTTAGTGGAGACGCCAATTGCTCAGCTAATTTCATTCGAATATTTATTCTTGCCAAAAGTCGATCATTCTGCAGAAATTTCGTGACAGAATATTTATAAAATGCGACAGATTCTCCGGTGCTGTTTTCATGTATAAACGTACAGAACGTTTAACAGCTTCGGTTAAAACAAATTATACCGCATAAATAGCAGTCCAGCTTCCAGTTGATGTGCATGGCTAAGCTGTTATTAGTTGGTGACAACAAGGAGGCCCAGTGTTTATGAGGAGGGTAAGAAGGGGGATGGCTATTTCCGTTTCCGTTTTATTTCATTAAACAAATACATTTCACACAATAGGAGGGATCTACAATTGGTCTCACCAGTCGATGCAGGTCATTCATAGCTGTAGTATAAAGAGACATTGACATTCAAATAAAACAATACTACCAAAAGCGATTGCCAACAAGTACACTTCCTTCTTACTTTTGAAAGCCGGAAAGAAGCTGATACATTTTATTGATAAAACCAATATCTTTATTTACAGATGATTGCAGAATTGATATGAACATAAGGTTCACACTATTAGAAAGATACCTAAATGTTAATATTAGTTGCGGCATCCTATGACTAGGAGAACAAGAAGTCTCTTCTTTAATTTCGATATTTAAATTAAAATATGCAAAGGCGAAATTTGATTCGAGTGTGATTGATAAATTGATATGTTTTGTGGCCGATAAACATTATTAAACGATTTTCATGTAATTGAATTATAACTCTGTTATTTGTTATTTCAGGCGCGACATTTCTGTTCTTTCGTACTACCTTTTAGTTCACACCAAACAGCTGAACACTGGCTGATGGCGGGCGCTGCTGTCTTCTTAGATCCTGGTGAAGTGAAAGACTCGTGGAAACTTATTCCACAAACTAATTTCAATGATGTATGATAAATTTTGGAAGCGGCGTTAAGAAAAAAGTACCCCTTTTGAATCTCATTTGGTTTGCTCTGGAGAGCAATCGGTTTGCACTGTAAAATATGACGCTGTAATTTATACATTTGATATTTTTATATTCTTGTTTTGGAGCTTTGTTGTTTTACAATGTAAAAGAGTTTAAATCATAAACTGTTTCAAGTCTGTTTGCATGAAAAATTAGCTTGGAAATACATGTACAGAGGTATTTTACACTTTGTTGTTAATTGTGTTTTATCGTTTTCCTTTGACACCTAAAAACAAGTTCTGTCAGAAAACAGAATTCAGAATCGTCAAATGATAAAGCTCTAACAGAATAAACAACAGGAATTACTTTTTATCTGTCTGGGATGGCAGGGTTTTGGAAATGATAACGCGAGTGGAATTGTTCAACTCGGAACCTTTGATCGAAACTGCCCCAACTTATCAACCCTTCCACCCAGCCACCCCTCCCCCCTTTCCTTCCATTTCCCGCTTTTCCCATTCATTCTGGTTCAGGTCTTACGATCCTGTTTAATTTTGAGGAGACACAACGCAAGGCAACGGGAATGGGGTGGGGTGGGGTGGGGTGGGAGAGAGAGAATTCTCGAGATACGTGAAATTAAAACTCATCACTCGAAGTAAAATTGTATGCAACCCTTTTTTTCAAATGCGTTTTTCTCGAAACAACCTCTTGCCCCAAACGCAGCTGCAGTAGGTTTCCAACTCAAAGAGGTTTTGTTTTATTATTGTCAAATTTGGCACAGCGGTGGTGTAACGGTGTCAGGAAATTTTGAAACTCAGCCACGATTTTTTTATATCGGATGATTTGTCAGAAAAACTTCTTCGCGATTAACAGATTTCAAGAATTGGCTATAAAACATGAAGGACAAAACTTATCAAAAAATGCTGACACTTATGGCAGTCAAGCTGTGAAGAGAAAAAAAATTATAACAACGGATAGTTTAGCTCGCAATCAAGCGAACTTGGAACCTCGCGAAGGAAAAATTTGGTCACAAACAATGCGCTCAATGTCGATAAAGAAAAAATAGAAATGTCATTTAAACCGTCGTTTAGAGAATTTCATTAGCTTAGCAGTGATATATTGGTCAAGGGGTATCCCATGCATAGTTGTGTTTCGGACCGCAACTTATGTTTCGAGGCGTCCCGCCTCTTCTTCAGAGTGTTGCTTTAACCTGTGTGAACGGTTTATAATACGTCTCAAGACAATGTAAAAAGTTGTAATATAAATTAAATCTCTAAGGAGAGATTGACATGCATAATTTGTTGATTTAAAATGTGTTTTAAACCATTTTAAATGCATGGCTTCTTTTAACTTAATTGAAAAGCTATTTCCTTGATTTATGATCTCAAAGCACTCGCTAGAACAAGCTCGGCATTCTGATTGTGCAAGACGTTTGAATATGTGAGATGACTTATCTCTATTAAAGGTGCTCATGGATGCGTGTGCCGAAATGTCGACGGGTTTCCCCGACATAGCAAGCATTACATCTTGTGCATGTACATTTGTATACGACATGCAACCGGAGTTCCTTAAGCCTGGTTTCCATATAGTCTCTTCGATCTCACCAGTCTCGCCGATCGCATGAAATAGTACACTTGCGATGCAAGAGATTATATGGAAACAGTTCTTTCGCGATTGAAAAAGACTGAGGCGATCGGGGCAATCGCGATCGCGCGGATAGAACACTGTTCTATCCAGGAGATCGATGCGATTGTGTAAAGGGACTATATGGAAACCAGGCTCAAGGAAACATACAATCGCATCGAATCGCATGAATCTCATTGGTCTCGTTACATGCGATTGGCGAGACTTGCGAGACTGATGAGATCGAGGAGATTCTATGGAAACCAGGCTTCAGGGACATGGTCAGTTCAACATGTTAATGATTTTGTAGGTGCTTTAGACTAGTTGTATTCTTATATCCTTACAGAATTTTCTAGTCAAATTGTTAACTTTTTTTTGTGCTATATGTTCGAATACTGTCCTATGAATGGTAATTTAAAATATTTTCTCATAAGACTATCTGAGTTTTCCTGTTGTTTCCTTTCCCCAAGCGTCTTGTTAAGGTAGCTATTGATATGTTTATCGATTTCAAGTGCTGGATAGGAATTTTTACTTAAGTTTGTTTATATCTTGGTCGAAGCCTAACCATGTGTGATTTATTCTATAAGCACGATCTATTAGGGTCTTCACTAAACCGGCCTTGTATATTCTAGGTGAAAAACTCAAGAAATTGGTAAACAATCGTACGAACGTTTTCTTCCGAAAAACTATTGTTTTGTAAAATTAGCATTAGAATTGTCAATACAAACATCCAGAAAGGGCAGAGTGTGATTGACTTCTTTTTCCATACGTTTGTATGCACGGGTGTTTACTGTTAATGTAATTGAAAAATTCTTCTGCATCTTCCTCAGTATTGAATAAACAGAAAGTGTCATCGACACCTGCGATAGAATATAACTTCAGGTCCGCCGTATGCCTTCAACCAATTTTTTTCGTGATGACCCATGAACAAATTAGCGAGAAGCGGTGCGAGGGGAAAAAACAGTGAACGTTTGTATTTCCTTTGATTATACTTGATTTGTTTCTGTGTTTTTTTTTCCATGTTAGTTGCTCAATTTGACTGGGAGTAAACACAATAGCTCTGGTCTCGCGCTCGCATGCTTTTGTTTATTTCAGTTTTCTTAAAACGCGTTTCATTTCTTTTAACCGGAATTTGTTATGTCTATTTTGAAACTGGTGGTAATGCAATTTTTAAAACATTTCAAAAATTATCTTATCAATTCAAAGAAAATTTAAAGGATACTCTTATTAAAACATTTTCGTTGCAGCTATGGTTACAATGCAGTAAACCAAGTGGTTTCGTAAACTCTTGGTTGGCGCTCGCAATTGGAAAATATCATAATGAGTAAATGAAATAGACTCAGAGATGTTCTGGCTAACGGTAAGTTTCGGCTGTGAAACCTTAGCTATTTCAATGTTATAAAAGGAACTCGCGTTATTGTGTAAAACCGACTGGGAAAATGGCTGTTTACGGCTTTGACTTAGGCAAAAGGGTTTTTCTCTTTTTATCTTACAGAGAGACTCGTGTTTTGATCATTTCCAAAAGTCCTATAGTTTTGAAATTGTGTAAAACTGAACCCTGGGGAAAATAACTGTTTATATCTATATACGGCTTCAAATTAGGCAAACGGGTTTCTCCATTTACATCTTACAATGAAGGGGCTCTTGTTTTGATCATATACAAATATAATAGCCACGAGATTGATGTTAAAACACTTAGCCATGATTGGCTAATAATAAACAACTACAAGTCCCAGACAAAAGAATGTGTAAATTATAGCTATTGAAATAAAATGTATGCATGGGTCAGTGGGCAAAAATCTATTTGACTAACCGTTCATTGGTGGATCTCGATCCCATAAAATATATAAACTGAGCATAATAATACAGTCAACACAGGCCGTTGAGTTGAAAATCTTCCACAAATATCTTTACCAACCAAAAATGTCGCCCCACAACTCATCATGTGTGTAAAGGAAGAGTTTACAGTATTTGTTAGCTGAAATGTTTAATGGCCACTGTGAGGTAACTTTTTGTTGTTCTGCTTCTTCTATACGTAACTTGATTGTTTTAATTACGCTTTTATTTATTAATGCAATTTTGGCATGGTTTTGTTGTTTATATTCGATCAAAATTTAAACCGTCCACATGGAACAGTTTATAATTCCGACTGTAGTGTTATGGTAGTTAATCGTATAATTGAGTTACAGTTGTGGTTGGACATCTTATGTTTTAGTTGTTTCAAGAGTGGGAGCCCCGTGTATTCCTCCATCTTGTGATTCCGTGGCGGCCATTATATAGAAATAGAAGTTTTCATCGTTTCTAAGCGCATCACTTTTTTGGTCATCACAATACAACACTGACTGTTTCTATTTGCTTTGATTATTCTTTATTCGTTTCTGTCTTTCTTTTCGTGTCGTTGCTCAATATGACTGGTAGTGAACAGAATACACCTGGTCTCGCGCTCGTATGCTTTTCAGTTGTTTCAGTTTTGTTAAAACGCGTTTCATTTCTTTCAACAGCAATTTTTTATCCCATTTTGAAACTGGTGGTAATGCAATTTTGAAAAAAATTCAAAAATTATATTAGAAAATTAACAGAAAATTTAGAGGATACTCTTATCATTCAAGCATTTTCGTTGTAGCTATGGTTACAATGAAGCAAAGCAATGGTTTTGTACTGAACTCTTCGTTGGGGCGCGCAAATTGAAAATACCATAATGAAGAAAAATCCGAGATTTATGTTCTGGCTAACGGTAAGTTCAGGCTTTGAAACCTTAGCTATTTCAATGTTATCGTTTTAATCATTTGCAAAGATAAGAAAGTTTTAAAATTGTGTAAAACCGACTGCGTAAATGGCTGCTTACGGCTTTGAATTAGGAAAAGGGGCTTTTTATTTACAACTTATAGAGAGACTCGTGTTTTGATCATTTCCAAAAGTCCTATAGTTTTGAAATTGTGTATAACTGAACACTGCGGAAAATAGTGGTTTATATACGGCTTCAAATTAGGCAAACGACCTTCAACTTTACCTCAGACAATCTTCTTCAGTCTCATGTTTTAAAAAGAATTTAAAAACTTTTTTATTTAAACAATATTACA
>JAOCPT020543371.1:0-11297 GCA_026546935.2 Palythoa grandiflora | reverse complement strand
GTAAATGGGGTCTAAATGGATAAGCATTGATGCATTCACACACAGATATGTACCTTGATCTAGAAAAAATTATTGACTTATTTACAAACTTACACCAAAGGAGAATGAGAATGGCATGTTAAAAAATGAAGTCGGTGAACGCTGAATGGTTTTATTTTATTCAACAAAATTCAGTAACATAGACTGCAGCATGTGGCTGCAAGCAATGCAAGGTACAATACTCATCCTAATGTACAAGATATAGTTTAATACTAAAAGCAAATCCTCTTTAGCCTGTATATGATAAAAAATCAGCTGTTTAAAAAGTGAGTGTGGAAGCCTTTGCTGTAAAACCTAAAAACTGTTACTAGTCCCTAGCGGTTATGGTTATAAAGAGCTAAGAAACGGCGCTTTCAACTGTTGCCCAGATGGAAATTTAATTGGTAACCACACGTGGTTGTCCAACCTCTCACGCCCCCATATTTTGATCAGTTAATACTAAACAGAACTTGAGAAAGAGAACATATAGCTGAAACTATGTTAGCAGAAGTACAAACAAAATGTGTTTTATCAGGTGTTGAAAGATATTTCAGTTCAAACCCAATTTTTCGAATAGTTTATTGATGATGTCAGGCTTAACGTGACAAAATTTGAGGTGTAGTGATTAGTGGATTATCATTTCCCAAATCTACAAACTAACCTCTATCCATTTCTGAACTCGCTGTTTTAACAGTATTTTGCTGGGGCGAGAACAGTCCAAAATTATTACGGCTGTTTTTTTGATTGTAAACAAAGGTCATGGCAAATGAACCATCAACCAACCACCAACATGTCGAGTTTCTGGCTGCTCTTTGCCAGATATGCAGCAAGAATCTTAAAAGATATAAAGTGAACTATGAAAATAGCTTTAATTGTAAGGATGATGCTTATCTATTGTCCAAAACATTTGGACTAAATGTTTAAAGTGATAAATTGGCCATCCAACCTCCACGATTCTGCAAGATCTGCCGAGCATCAACTCGCAAAATCGAGCCAGTGTTATGGGAAGCACATACAGATACAAAATGCAGAACTTGTTCTATCGCAGGCAAGAATAAGAAAGGAGGCCATAAAGCAAAACCAAAAAAAAGGCAGAAAGCCATTCTCTCATGGTCAGCGGGGGCCTGTCACAGAAAATCATTCAGCATAGCTTTTAGAAAAAGTGCGAGATGTAAGTTTTGGGTTTAACATTCATTTAACATCATCAAACCTTTCCTTTCCTTTGATGCCATTTTCTCTTGCTGTTTCGTCACAAAACCCTGAACAAGCCGTTTTTAACTGGATAAGAAACAATGGCTTCTCCGACGCAAAGCCATAAACAATAGCTCCCTCGTCCGTTGCTAACCAATATGGCAGCAGTCGCGCTGGCGTGCAACAATTGAATTACTGCTTTGACTTTGAAAGTGCCATTATTAATACAACTGGCCCATTGGTGGTCAAATAACGTGGTTTCACTGAACTTTCTTTTCAGTCTATATAAAAAAATAGGGATATGGGTGATAGATGATTTTGGGCAATTTTTTTCTACCTGAAGATAATGTATTTTCACATTTTTAAATAAACTGTCAACTTAAAGTTAATTTGTGTAAAATTTGCAGAAACTAGAGCACAGACTCATTGCACTGAAGACCCCGCCACTTCGTGAAGAGGTTAAAGAAAAAACTTTGCAGTTGCTGCATAGTCCAAATACACTGGGATATATTTCAAGGGAAGAAAACGATGGAGATTTCAGTAGGACAGGTCCACATTCCTGCAAAGTTATAAATCTTTCTTAAGGCTGCTGTAGATGAGCATAGATGGAAGTATATGAAAGAAAACCAAAAACGTACAGCAGCTGTTGTACTGGCGTCCTACGTACGAACTCTCAGAAAGAAAGGATCCCGAAGGAAGCCCAAGATTGGCAGTTAGGATTACCTGATTTGTGTTAAACAGCTGTTTCGCAATGATGGAGCTGGTTCTAGTGCGAGACCAATCAACTTGTCATATGCCCAGCTATAATCACCTCTCTGTATGCCCTCCACAATATCTCTTGGGTAATTACAGCGTTTTAAGGGAACCCAGAACATCAACTGTTAGCTCGCCAGAGTCCTCATAGAGCAGCGACGCTGGATTAACCCAGAGTGCACCTGTCAACTTTGTTGACAGCGATGGAGTGCTTTCGATACGAGGGGTGATTAGATCCGTACACACCTACCAAGTCTGGCGCAAGGGAATACGATAAGAAATGAAAAATCTCTCCTTTTCTTAAAGCAGTGTGTGGAACTTTGTAACGTGGCATCTCACCCTATTATTTCAGAAGCGTATTATTTTACATCTTTTTTAAGAATATCATTTTAAAATAAAGCATTCTCCGAGTTCATTGTCCAATATGTACGTGTATTTGTTGTTACTGCAGGAACCAATAGAAAAATGACGGCTAATATAAAGTACATGTCACAACAAAAAGGGTTTAAAATCGTGCGTTATACGTGATGATCTAAAGACTGATCAAAACAAAACTTTGAAAGCAACTCTTCCAGTGATCATTTTGCTAAAGCATGGCCAAAAAGAAACATTATTGGTGTCTATCTTCAAATTATAAGCCTTGATGGACCTCGTAACATATTAACAAACATCTCATTCAAGGCTAGTTCCAACAACAGACAAGGCAGGTGAATAACCTAAAATCGAATACCAAAATAAAATGTTGTTTTTCATTTTTTTCATATTCGCACATAGATTCTTATTTTAAGACTTTTTAGTTCCTATTTTGACATTTCAAGCCAAAGTTAAGTAAAAGCCAAAGTTAATTTTGAGAGACTTCAAAACATCACTCGCACCCATAAATCATGAAAAGTACTTGCATACATGCAATTTCATACGATACCATACCATATTATCATATCATTCCACACCATACTAGGGTTAGACACATTATGCTGGCATAATTTTCGGCATAATGGCATAGTCAGAGCATCGAGCATAGTGCCGGCATAATGGCCAAGTTTATAGCATTATTTCAGCATAATGATACAAAACTTTCCCTATTTTCAGTGAAAAGGTGAACAAAAAATATCAAATTTGCCTCCCGTCTGTTTGGACATTTACAAGACCTTGCACTTCAAGATTATATTGAATGCTCTTTAATGCTTCAGTACAACAATAGATAAACATCGACCAAATTGCAAACATACAATACTTGCTGTAACATGCTTTAGATATTCCGCGTTGTTGCGTTTTAAGCTTTTGGGACTTGTTTGGGTGGTAACCGTGGATTCAAAGGCGAAATTTCAGCCAGCATTAAAGGAGTATAATGGTCTGAAACGAGCATAGTTTTCGGCATAATGGTAAGATTTTTATAATGGTCAAATTTACGAGCATGTGTCTAATCCTATAACAAACCACACCACACCAAACGATACCATACCAATATTATATTCCACACCAGACCACACTACTTCACATGTACACCAAACCGTTACTTACCGGTACTCCATACCATACTATACCATACTATACCATACCAAACTTTACCATACCATTTGATGCCATACCATATCATACAACAGGAACATACAACAGGCCGATCTGCCCGCCTGCCGGATCGTGTGTCCCATGCCCAGCTAAAATTCTTCTTCAAAAATATCAAACCTGCCTATCCCTTGTACAGGTATCATAAAAATGAATAATTGGCAGAAATTGTTACGATTGTAAACTCTTTTTACTGGAGTTGTTTTGTTCGCTTCATTCGCTTTGCTCACTTGGAAATCTGCACGTGCAGCGACATGGAAGTAAAGTTCTTGAATCGGGCAACCCGAGACTACTTGCAATCGGCCTTCACCTCTCGTTCACTCTGTCATTTTTTTCTTTTTGCTACTTTCTCCACAAGCAAGTATAGCCCTTTGTACCCAACGGTAATGAATGTACAGATTTATGTAAACGTATTTCACCTAAATTCAATATAAACAAAGTAGAACCTATAAAGTCAAATATTAGAAGACTTGGATCGGATCATGAAATTTGTCAAGGGAAGTTGGATTTGAGCGCGTAGATGAAATTAACTCCCCTGTAAAAAACTTTTATGCATGTTCACGCATTTGAAAATATTATCGCTCGCATTTAACTGCTATTCAGTAATTGCGTTTCTGTATTAGATTGATTCCATTTATTGTTTTCAATGTTTGGAATGGGTAATCAAACACGAAGTGTGAGTTTTTCTCAATCGGCCATGAGAATTTTCAAAATAACAAACACGCAAACAAGACAACGTGTGAGATGTGGCACTGGAATGCAATGTTCATTATTGACGAGGTAATTATTCATATTCGGCTGGGTTTTAATGCTTTTGAATTGACACATTTGTTTCACTTTACTTTCGATGTCATGGAAGAAGCAGCGCGTTTTTGAGAGCTAAAAACTTTGGAAGAAAAAGTAAATCACATACTGTATCAAAATGACAGTTATCCAGAAAAGTAATAGCTCCCTTTTTGGACTCCAAAGGAGAGCATGACAGAAACAATTTGTACGAAATTGCAAGACCCACGTGTTATCAGTCTCAACTATATTACCAGATTAAGCAAGTTTATGATAGAAGTTACAAAGCAAAATGGCGAGCGATATCCTCCAAAGACTGTTATTGATTTGTGCCCGCTATCGGGCACTATCCAGTCGAAGAGAACTCTGGCGATAAATGGTATGCGGGTTATCAAACATGAAATTAGTCATTTCAATTTATGTTTGTAGTTATTAGTCTAAATTCTCCCTTTTACAGCAAGGTACCTCTGCCCAGTTTCAGTAATGTTGGACCTTGGCGTTCGGGATTGAATTTAAACACAAATTTGAACTGTAGCATTTCTTCTTTGTCGCTGCCGTAATTAATTGTTTGAACACTGTTTTCCTCAAACATTTTTTTAAGATTTAAAACAAAATAGACACAGCAGCCTGGGAGGTCCGTATCCGGGTCCGTGCTGTAAGTTACGAACCTCGAACTGACCAATCAGAGAGCACGAAATAAGTCAGTCATAATCGTTATAACATTTCATTAATTACAAGTGTTGCTCTCAGATGAAAAACCGTGTTTAATCTCAGATGAAACACGAGTGCTGTTTCATCTGGTGTTTCATTGGGTATCCAGATTTATCTACGTAATGCAAATAGTCGTCATTTATTGGTTGTTTACTGCATGAATAATTAATGAGATTGAGAATCAGTGAGGAAACATCATTACTTTTAAATTCAACAGTCTTGCTTGCGACTGTCAGTTCTTCCAAGCGCACGCATTTAAAAAACGAATTCTGATTGGATGTTATTTTATATCTTTTAAAATGCCGATACCGCTTTCATTCGGGCTGCCATTTATTACTGAAGGTCATCGGGATAATTGATTAATTAGCACTAATACGGATGTATCACAGCTATTTACGCTCTCTGACGAAACAAAAATAATTAATCAACTTTACGGGAAAAGATTGAACTTGGGAAAAGCTCGAAAGAATTAAGACGATCTAGTCGTTTCAGGCATTAAAGGGCATTTTTTTCTGTCAAAGATGATACTGGGAGCTATTTTAAGACCAAGAAATCTGGCCTTCGTGGCAGGAGCCGCAGCAATTTCTTTTCCTACGTACGAATTGTACAATGTTTACAAAGCAAACACAGAGGTGAGCGAACGTATTAATGAACTACTTTTTAAAGCTACCAAAATAATTATTTTAACGAACTGAAGTTTTTGCAAATAAAAAATTTGAACCTAAAAACTTGAAAAAAATCCGAAAAAAAATAATACCAAATATGTTTTGTTGTTCCGTAAATAAGACCAACACCAACAATTCGTAAAAGAAAAACGGATTTTAATTTATTATCGTTAATGATTTATATCAGGCTTCTATTATAGGCTTGGTAAGATTCACTGTCTCAGATTGGCGCAAAATGGCAGGCTGCTTCCTAACAAGGCCATTGTTAATTTCTTTTAAAAATTATTGTTCTGAATTTTCTTTTTAGAAAGTTCTTATTTTGAAGCAATGAAAGCGTTAGTTAGATAACACGTTTTGAATATGACGATTCCTTCCACGTGATATTTGTGGTTTAAACTTTTAAGAATGTATACAAAATGTATCTACGGTAATAACTAAAAAAATATTTTGCGCCATGTTTTTCTGACTGTACCTCTAGAGTTTGTATATTATTAAACATGTGTTGGGCAACATCTTGCCTTCTTTGATACAGTTCAAAACGCAGCATGACAAAGAGGTAAAGAAAGGAGATGAAGCAGAAACATGACGGAATTAAAAGTTTAATCGTGCGGAAGCATCAATTGATCAATCATCAATCAGTTGCTGAGCAACAACTGTATTTTATGAAAGTATAGCTTTTATCTCGCCCACACACCATACCCTAGGGAACCTACAATAACCTGATGAATATATGCAAGTTCTATTATTACCACATTACCAATTCAAATTCATGTCATTTTAAATCTATTCAATGTAAAAGTTTTTTCTAACTCAACTTCAGTTCAGACTGACGAGGGCCCACGGGCTGAAAAGATCTTATCCTATAATCTAAAGACCTGTAACCAAATGCTCAAAAGCTGTAAATAATAAGTAAAATAGAGTATTCAATGCGGAAATGTCTGAATTCCGTGAATCGCGGATGCGGAAACGTGACGGAAATGGCCTCTTTTTTGTCCGCTTGCAGCAGTTCAGCACTTCCTGAAACCCATGAAAACAGCGTGTTTCAGTGCACAAAAACATGAGTTTCACACAACGTAAACATGCAATTTCCTGCATGTTTCCAATTAAAAACATTCAGGGCGTAAACGCGCTGCTACCCCGTCAGCAAATGACATAATTCAAAAGAATGGGCAAACATCAAATGGCAATCGAAGCAGCGAGTAGTGCAAGGCAAGAATGAATAATTTGGAATACGAATACAAAAAATGCAAGGAACACAATAACAAAAGTGGTAATGATCCTCGCCACGATGCTTTCCCATATTTTGAAGACCTTGATGAGCTGCTAGGTTGCCGACCTAAAATAACACCAAAGCAGTTTGAGGAATGTGGTCTTCCTGACGAGTCATCCAGCTTGAATGACAACAACCTCATTGACCCAGACGACTGAGCAGACGGATGAGGAGCTAAAAAAGCAGTTCAGTATAAAAAATTCCAGACTGGATAACAGTGAAAGGCAAAAGGCAGTGCTTCAAGCAACGCAAGCAATGCAAACAAAGCGAAGCCACAAGAAGAGAGCACCAGCAACTTTATAGTATCTAGGGGAAAGTCAGCGAGCAGATCATGAGTTTTTAAAAAAGCTGGCAGACAAGGAGGGAGAAAGGGAGCTTAAGTCGCAGCAAATGATAATGAATATGGTGAAGGATGTTGCGAAGATTTTTAAAGTGGGATGCCTGAACTGAAATAAGGGAGAAAAAAGTTTTTGCCATTCTATTAATCTTTATTCACGCTTATACCGTAGTTTTTGTATTTAATGCTAACAGCTGAATTGCTGACAAGACAATCAAAAATTTTACCGTGTGAACTTAACTTGTGAAATTACATTTTATTGCAGTTGCAGATTAGTAATTATGGGCAAATTATTGTAGAAGACCTGTCAAAATTTAAATGATTAATATATGTACAAAATAAAATCAAAGCGAACTGTATGTAAAAATGTATTGAATAATTTTTGTTGTGGAACATCCATTCAAAAACTAAATTGCATATTCATATCAATAACTACATAAAGTTTTTATAGCAAATGGCGCTAAATAAGTCGTTTTCTGTCTTAACACGCATGTATTTTCGGATATAATATTCTGATCAATTATACCTTGTTTAATAAAAAGGTTGTCTGATTCCCTCCTTCAATCTCGTTCCTTCAATACTTACATCGTGTCCTGGGATAGGAGGGTTCTTCCCGTCAATGAGAGGGGAGGGAGGGGGGAGGTCTAAACCAATATCATCCTGATCTATAAAGATATTGTGCAAAATGCAACAGGTTTTCAGTTTCAAAATCTTTATCAACGGATTCGTGTAGCTTTGTTAGCAAGCAGTGCCACCTTCCCATAAGTAGTCCAAATGACTGTTCTACAAGGGTTATAGCAGCAGTCTCCGCATAGGGCTTCATACAAAATGTCCTTAGTATATATGCTGGATCGGCATCAAGAAGTGGTTTTAAGTTTAACCCTTCCCGTGTTCGCATAACCGGAGATACTAGAATGTTAGTGTTTTCTACTACCATGTTAGGAGAGCTCATATGCAGAACACATGCAACGTGTATACCGCTCAGGTAACCAGTTTTAAAGTGGATGAAATGCTTGTCTGCTGTGGCTACTCCCTGAAGAATGAATGATACTGTAAAAATGCTTCCTGTTACAATAGTTATTAGTTGGTGCAGCTATGGGTATGTCAGAGCCATACAAAGCACATACAACCTCAGAAAGTCGCTAAGAATTTGAAATGCATCTATTGACCTTTCTTTTCTAGTTTCACCAAAAAGGGGAATGGAAAAGGTTACTTGGAAAAAAGGCGAAGGCCCATGCACCTGAGGGCTACAGAGAGTTCAAAGCTACACCAAGGGACAATTGTCCAGTCAATGCATGGGCCAACATCCACCAGCCACCAGCAGCCACTACATCATGATCAATTATGTGCCACAAGTAATCCCTGGTCTCTGCCATTTGGACTACGTGGAACCCGAGATTGTAGAAAAGATCATAATGATGAAGGGCATGGCAGATGCCTGGGACTATGGTGTCCGACCAGACACCTAGGCTATCCACACAGAACTTCCTCAGTTTCCACAATGCCAACTTCATGGCACAGTAAGTAGCTTGTTTCATGTTTTTTTCAAATTAGATGCTTGGGAACTCGTCATAATTGCTTTTTTCATTGTAGAGGTTTCCAAAGGAGGACTAATTGGTGTGTTGGGCAACACATGGAGTTTTCGATTTGGTTCAAAGATTATTATTATAAGTCCATGATTTTGATTTGTTTGCCCCATGCCATTACTTTGCTGATTTAAAAACTTCTCTGGAAATCACGGCAAAGGATATATTCTTTTAATGCCTCGAAAGTCGAGCTCGTTCGTTTTTATTGTAGTGGTTTCCAGTGGAGTCATTGTTTCGTGCACATCTCGCGAACGTTTAATTTCCATTTAGTTTATCTAATCGTTTTTCAGTACATTTAAGTGACTAAGAATTAATTGAGGATTTGATTGACATTTGTCTAATTTGGCGTACACTCCTTGAGATTCTTAGAGAGGTATTCAGAGTTTCACTAAACGCTAACCAGAAAGCAGCTAACCTGAAACAATGAGAAACCCAAAATAGTTTCATGAAGAATTTACTGTAACAGTTGATTGATTTGCATAACGCATAGAAGAAAGTACATTTATGATATTTCTATTCAGTTCAACTTTCGAGTGAATTTCTTTGAAGTTCCTTTTAGTTATAGTTCCTGTATACATATGCTTTCAGATCGAATTGCGTGATTTACTAAATAAACTAGTAAAAATCCGATTCATGTCCATCTCAAGTCAATGTGGAATCCAACACCTGACAGTCCAGTCATTCTGGTGCATGGGGCATGTCATCATCGTGGCCCTATGGATGAACAATGGCTACCACGATTTAGATTTAGGCAAAATGTCGAGTTCTTCTGATTTTGTAAATAAAACATGTTGACATTACCAAAAATCTCTCTGGAAATCATAGCAAAGGATTGCATTCTCTAGGGATAAGAGGGCTCTTGAGAATGCGTAGTATTTCAAGATCATTCTGTTTTTTTCCTTGTAGTGGTATCCAGAGGATCCTACTTGGTGTGCGGTGAATGCCATCCTTATGGCCCTTGGGGCAATGTTGTTTTTGTGTTGCAAAATATGTTAATAGAAAATGTTCCCATCACCAAAAAAAACGTTCTCTGGAAGTCATGGCAAGGGTTTCTTTTTTTAAAAACTCCTAGCAATCTGAGCTCGTTTTGCTTCCCAGAAGAGCGCACTTGGTGCATGAGGCACTCCCTCCAATAAGCATGATTTGGACAGTCAAGCTTTCACAAGAAGTATCCCCACAAGATATTGACACCCTGCCGCATAGTTCTTCATCTGCAAATAAAATTGTTGATTAAAAAATGTTCCATCACCAAAACCAGTTCTCTTTAAATCATAGCAAGGCGTTCTCTTTTTAGCCTAGCCAAAATTTCAGTTCGTTTGTTTTTCAATTGTAGTGGTTACTAGAATGGTTATGGTGTGTGGCCCGGACCATCTATGCGCTCAGCTGCATCCACAATCTCTACCTGATGCCCCCTCAAGAAACCATTCCAAGGAACTTAGGCTTCTCTTAGTCATAGTTTTTTTTATTTGGTAGATGATTGGGAGGGATTGGCAGGGGAAAACCACTTGGTGGTGAGGATTTATCATTTAACGAGTGATCAGTGGTCAGGCAGGAAGATGGCAGTGTTCTCCTGCACTCCTTGAAAATAAACAAAATCACACGCTCATTTCATAATTTTTTCTATTTATCTTATGTAAATAACTTTTAGATAACTAGTATATCAATGGAAATCATGGACGGACGAAAACAAAATGGATTAACTTGAAAGAATGATCGGAAAGCTACTGGATAAGAAGCTGGAAGCTTTGAAGTCAAAATTAGCAAACTTGACTCTATCAAACAATCGATCACTTTTCTAAGCCAACAATATGATTACTTAACTGACAAGATAAAGCATTTGGAGTCTGAAAACGAACTCCTTAAACAAGAGAATACCATTATGAAGACTGAGATGCAATAAATTCACTTGCACAGCTTAAACAAGAAGTCCATACATGGACCAATATTCACGACGAGATTGTCTGGAAATACACGGTATACCAATAACAGAAGAGGACACAAACGATTTAATAAAAAAAAGTTGGAAGATTGATTTAAGTATAAATAAATGAGAAAAGACACCGTCTTCCAGCACCTAGGAATCTTGACATAACAGGGTGAAGAGAAAAACAATCAGCAATCATTGTAGAGTTTGTATACTAGGGCACATACGAGACAAATTCTACTCATCGAGAAACAATATGCGACAGGGAACAAAGGGAGATCCTTGAATGGGACGTTTTCAAGGCCAAAAAAATCTTCATGTAAGAAAGCCTTCAACTTTAGAATAGAAAGCTATTCACTAGATATATATAATTAGCTTGGCTTCATTAGCATATCGTTTTACCGTACACCGGTTAGCATATCGTTTTACCGTATTTTAGCACTTATTGTTAGTTTAACTTAAGATTTTTAATTGTAAATAGAATATAGTATAT
>JAOCPT020543289.1:0-11299 GCA_026546935.2 Palythoa grandiflora | reverse complement strand
ACCACGGCACCACCACTACCAACATCATCATTATCATTATCATCACCATCATCATCATCTTCATCATCATTATTATTCTTACTATTTTCATTTTTACTATTATTATTATCATCATTATTATTATCACTATTAAAATAGTAGTTGTAGTAGTTGTAGTAGTGACAGTAGTAGTTGTACAAGTAGTAGTAGCAGTATTGATAATTTTAAAGAAATCATTTTTAGTTTTTAACTCCTAGACAATTAGATTATTGATAATAAAATATTCTATTGAATTACTATTACTAATATCATTATTTTATTATTATTTTAATTATTATTATTATTATTTATCAATATTGTCATCGTCGGTTGTATTCTTTTTATTACAAATGATATTTGGATTCGCAACGTTTTCGTTTTCCTTTCAAAAGGTCAATAAAATAATAGTCACGATGATACTTTTTAAAAAGAAACAGAGACGAAGTTCGGGCTAAAACAGATTTAATATATTCTGAATTTAGTTGTGATTATAAAATTGTTTAGATTTATTTTGCGACAAAAATAATTCCTTTGGAAATTATAAAAATTCTACACGGCCGCAAATGGGCTATAGCCCAAACCCCAAATACATAAAAAGTTTTATGTTAAAATTGCAAGTTTCTGTAACTACTGATCAGTGAGATAAGGAAACATCAAATTTGCCATTAATTCGTCACCTCGAGGGCTCACTGACACATTTGTACGTAGAATACATCTGTGTATTTCTTATTCCAACCCATTTTCTTAAAAATAACTAATATTTTGTTGTCAGTTATGTTCTTCATGATATTTCTGGTTCTTATAGTTATTACAGTTTCAATTTCAAATTCATCAAAGCGCTAACAGCAACAAAGGGCGCTATATATAGTCCTGAGAACTATATAAAATATAAAGCTTTTATAGAGATCCGTAAGATTATATGTGCTTTTCCGCATTTTAGAGGCAATAGGTGACTTGTAGGGAGCATATATTTAGTCCCCATAGTTAGTTCTGAATTTATATTGTCGGAGAGCAATTTTTAAGTCATAATGGGTGTTCTCCTTTTCCGTGATACAACTCAGCAATATAAAATTGTGCTGCTAGCGATATGAAAACATCATGGCAGTGATGGAATCAGCAGTGTTGGGTGTAAAAATAATCTATACGGATATCCCAGCTGTTCTGAAGTTTCCAAACCCCATAATGATAGAGATACAGTTAAACGTACTTACACAAATAGCCAGTTAATGAGTTATTTTGCATCCAGACAAACTAAAACTTTCGTCTTCGTTTTATACGTCTGCGAATTTCACATGTGCCGGATGTAATTTTTACAAGCTCGAAATAATAGATTTAACTCATTAGCATTAGATTTCGAAAATGACATGTTCAACGTCTGAAAGCACCCCAGAAATTGAATAATAAATAAAACACTTATGATACAATGCCGGCCGTGAAGCTATAGTTATACGTCAGTAACATTAATTAGGAGATTAGTGCACAAAATATTCAAGGTCTCCAGTGAGTAATAAGAACAAAAGTCAAAGGCGACCGACATTTTTCTGTTACAATTCTCTGTGCTGACAGCAAAGTTAAAAAGAGCACAAATCCTATAATTAGTAAGGTTATAGTGTTTTTCTTCAGGGGCTTTCAAATATTAGAATAAAGCGGAAGTGACGTATGACCGAGGGCTGGCTGTAGTATTGTTTACTGGAAGTGAAAAGAGGAATGATTACACAATACAATGTATAAACTAAACACAAAAGAAACAACAGTACTAACATTTAAAAAAACAAGGCAATATACTTTCTAACATGTGTAACATACTTTACATGTTTTCTTGAAATGGCTTGAAAATTCTTTTCGCTCTAAAGCTTTCCACAGTGCACGATTTTATTTCAGATGTTTTTTCTCTTCCTAGCCATCATCAACCAGAGGTTTAGTATAAAGTTTCGTTATTTCCGTTACTTAGTCTGGTTTCTCTTTGCTGTATTGCTTGTACTTATAGCGCTTTCGCCTACAGATATTGGATTGTTTTTTTTGCCTCACGAGCTTTTAATTTCGCTCACATGACCAAACGTAAATTGTATAGATATTAAAATGTATTACACGTGGGATGTGGCTAAGTAGGCACGGATCATGATTTTATCACAAGAATGCAAATTTATATAGGTTTGGGGAGTCATGCATGAATTACACGCATTTTTATATCCTTTTATGAGCCTAAATGGCCCACTGGAGCCGGCGCTTTTCCCCAGTTTCTCTACTGTAGTGTTAAGCGGATGAGAGTCATTGACTACCCCTGGACGGGACACTAATCCATCGCAGGTTAGCACACAGCAGAAACTGGTACTCATTTTACCGACCTCGGGAGGATGGAAAGCTGAGTCAACTTTGGCGGAAAAGAAGATCGCACAAATATTCAACAATAGGCTGAGCCGGGGTTTGAACCTGGGACCTTGTGGTTAGAAGGCAGAGATCTTACCACTGCGCCAACCGCGCCGACGTTTTTATACGAACCAGTAAAATTTGCCGAGGCTCAATAATTTTTATTTTTTAGCAAATTCGCTGACCTCAATTTGTTCCATAAATTGTTCTAGATTTCTTTGCGGGATTTTTGTTGAATCAGGTTGAATAAAAAACAAAAGGAATCAAGGTATTGGAAAACGAAATGTTTGGCACCAGGATTTAGGGCCGTTCAAACGGATCAAACATGTTGATCAAACTTTATCCAATATTGTTGGACGCAACACTTTTGACCCGTTTTAATTAAACTGCACGATCAACATGTTGAACGGTGTTGGACGATGTTCGACTTGCAAACCTTTGGTGACTTGGTTCAACATCTTTCAGCATTTTCGCTCGCGTGATCAAAATGAAGGGTCCTGGTACCGAAATCCAACATTGTTGGACGCAACATTCTTGAGCCGTTTGAACAGTGAACGATCAACATGTTGGCCCGGCGGTGTTGGACGATGTTGGATAAAGTTTGACTTTCAACTGACTTTTCATCCAACATCCAAAATATTTGCGATCAAAAAAACGCCATAATTTTGCGCCAATGTTCGGAATCTGTATCCAAATCCAACATTGTTGGATGGCGTTGGGTTGGTTAGAACACTCCAGCATCCAACACAATCCAACACTGATCAAACACCGTCCCCAACGTGTCATTAAAATCGCTTAAAAAGTTTAAATCAAATAGTAAAAGGCTAAAATATGATAAAAGAGTTAAAACTCTAACGTTTTGGACTAAAAGTCATCTTCAGGAGTGATTAAAATTTTACAGTAAGCATATATCTATGTTGCTTTAAGTTATTCCCGTAGGGAACAGTTGGGCAATAAAGCAATTCACTAGTTTGTTATGCTTACTGTAAAATTTTAATCACTCCTGAATATGACTTTTAGTCGAAAACGTTAGAGTTTTAAATCTTTTATCATATTTTAGCCTTTTACTATTTGATGTAACCGTCCCCAACATTACCCAACAATTTTGGATAATATTTGACCAACATGTTTGATCCTTTTAAACGGACCTTTTATAATAGAGTCGAGCAACCTCCATTGTTTGTTAATTGCTAAGATTATAGTGAATCTTTTTTTTGCTTAATGCTGTATCACTAAGTTGACGGTCTACCTGAAATTCATTTTTCTCACTTTGATAGCTTTTCGGCCATATAATATCATGCCAGTAAATATAATCAATAGTTAAGGCCAAAAAATGGGTTGTTTATTTTAATGTTGCCACTTTTGAAAGATTCCATTACAGCTAAGCAATATATTTGTGTTTAAACATTTAAACATGTCATCAAAACTAAAAAATCTAAACTCAATCAATTTTACACCTTTACAGCCAAAACCTGTGTAGTTCTCTACTCCATACATGGAACTGTACTACAGTGAAAAAAGTTTCAAAATTTTTGCGCTGTACAGGGGTAGGATATTCAACAGTCTCAACAAGTTGATGCATTGTTCTATATTTTTAAAAAATATATGCAAACACGAATAGGAAAATTTACCTGCGAACTAGGATCGTTTAAATCACAAATCCTTAGGTTTAGGGGTATGGAATGGTCCCATTCTGGATTCTCGTTCAAATGTGCTCGATTGCTCGAAGTAACTCTTTTTTTTTTCAGGTTAACCCTGGCCTTAAATTACGAATTTCAGTCGAGTTTCTACCAAACTGAAAACTTTCCTAGTTATTAAGCGCCGCCTAGTTGGTAAGGCGCCAGTCTGCCTCGGGTTCGATTCCCGGCCGGAACTTCACTCAGGTTCTTAAAATAACTGAGGAGGTGCTGCCTTTGCTCTAATATCTGCAAATGGTTAGACCTTCGCGTCTTCTCGGATAAGGACGTTAAACCGTAGGCCCTCGGAGACATGTGTATTGAGGCCGTCCGAGGAGGTTCATATAATTATTGCGGGGGTGGTAATTAGGTATAACCATCGTTTTACTCATTGATATGTCCTTCCAGTTTAAGCTTGATTAAAAGACCTATTACTTGGATGACACCACTGATCCCCCACGTCTTTAGCCACAAACTACAACTGCGATCGAGTAATAATCTTATTTGTGTTTTTGGAACAATGTCACAACCATACTATCAGTTGCCGACGCACACCGGTCAGGTTTTTTTATATTAGGCCCCGTCCACACCTATCCGGATATTTTCGAAAACGGAGATTTTTTTTCTCCGTTTTAGCCACACGTATACGGCTTTTCGATCACTGAAAACGGAGGTTTTCGAAAACGCTCTCCAGAGTGGAGATTTTTGAAAACGGAGATTTATCTTATTCGTGTGAACGGGAATATGATGATGTAACATTTAAGATCTATTAATTACAGCGCATGCTCTATAGAGAGAGCTAGCGTATTTATCTGGCTTTAGCGTATTCGTGTGGACGGCCGAATATGATTTGAAAACTCTATGTGTGGACGCGTATTTTGTTGGAAACGGAAAAAAAATCTCCGTTTTCAAAAATATCCGGATACGTACGTGTGGACAGGGCCTTAGTAATTTGCTTTCTTATAAGATTTTATCGACAAAGGAAATATACCGTAAATGCTTCAATACCTATAAGCCTGCGAGAGGCCTTCATAAATATGCTAGCAGCCTCCAAAATCTTACGCTTTTTCCAATGTTAAGCAGATGTAAGGACACGCTATGTGAAAGAGAGATCTAGGACATGTCTTAAATGCTTGATATCCAACTTCTTAGTGTTCGCTTACTCGCACGCTATAATTCTTTTGTGTTTCCAAGAGATATTTTTTTCTCCACACTGCCATATCTTTCAAAATTAACATGTTCTTTTATTGTTATCGTCCATGAATAAAAGTTAGCTGAATCAGTTATTAAATAGTAAGTTAAAGTCTACCACATGACTCTTCATTCCTTAAGAGAAGGAAAGGTACGACCAGGATTATAAGAAGATACAAAAGTAATATGAAAGCCTGAGGTACTGCGAAATAATTTTTCAGTGAGCCAATATGATCAGGTGCACGGATAAAGCCAGGATTTGCAGTCACAGACAGCGGTTTTGTCCTGATTGGGACTCGTGACGAAATACAGCCGAGCGATTTCTAGTGTATTCATTCACGTTCAAAAACTGTAACTCAATCCCAACTCCGAACATTCCAAACCCAAACTAAATGTATAGTACACGCAAAACTTGCGTGCTGACAAGTGACCAAGGGAAAGAGATTGAAATCTATCATATCCATTCAACGGCAAGTTAATAAGTCTAAGGTCTGACAAAAAACAAACATGTAGTTGAGAACATGGCCAAACCATGTGAAATTAAACGGGCATTTCGGATCTGAGAAGACCTAGGGTTCAAAATATATGAAATACGGAAACACGGTTTTTGCAGCACAGTTTCTGTAGATAACGACAGTGCTGAGGCAATAGCTGGGACATGTCGCCTGTGCACCGCCGGTGGATCCGAAACTGTGTTGGAACAGTTAACGCTGGTTTCCACACAACCGTAAGTTCCGGCGACAGAACCGCCGACAGTGCTGGGGCAATGGCTGGGACATGTCGCCTGTGCACCGCCGGTGGATCCCAGACTGTGCTGGAACAGTTAAGACTGGTTTCCACGCAACCGTAAGCTCCGGCGACAGAACCGCCGACAGTGCTGGGGCAATGGCTGGGACATGTCGCCTGTGCACCCCTGGTGGATCCGAGACTGTGCTGGAACAGTTAAGACTGGTTTCCACGCAACCGTAAGCTCCGGCGACAGAACTGCCGACAGTGCTGGGGCAATGACTGGGACATGTCACCTGTGCACCGCCGGTGGATCCCAGACTGTGCTGGAACAGTTAAGACTGGTTTCCACACAACCATAAGCTCCGGCGACAGAACCGCCAACAGTGCTGGGGCAATGGCTGGGACATGTCACCTGTGCACCGCCGGTGGATCCCAGACTGTGCTGGAACAGTTAAGGTATATGGAAACTGTTCGGGATTACTGGCGGCGCAGCGGCCAGAACATGTTCCAGCCATTGCCCCAGCACCGTCGGCATTTCTGTTGCCGGGAAAGCCGCAGCCTTTACAGCGTTATATCTAAAGTCTTTACAAAGAAAGCATGCACAAATTACTGGATTTTAGAAATTTCAGCCGATTCAATTAGGTTTTTGACTGGGTCCAGTTAAAATTGAATTTCACTCAGTGTTCTTTTCATTAAAGTTTGCAAAAAGTATAAAACTGAGAAAATTATGCAAGGCTGTAAAATATTTAAAACTTTTAAAAGCGAATGTTTTCAACTATAAGCCAACCTCAGGGTTTATATCACCGAGGCCAGAATTGTGTATCACACATAGCGTTTTAAGTTCACCCCAACAGCCTCCAAAATCTTGCGCCTTTTCCATTGTTGTGCAGGTGTAACAACACGCAATGTGAAAGGGAGTTCTAGAAAATGTCTCAAATACTTGGCTCAAATGTCTTGGTGTTTGCCTGCTTGTACACTAAAATCCCTGTTTCCAGGACATACTTTTCTTCACATTATATTGTCCTTCAAAAACATGTTTATTTATTGTAGTTGTCAATGAATAAAAGATAGCTAAATAAGTTACTAAATAGGAAGTTAAAATACCACATGGCTTATTTGATCTTTAATAGAAGGAAATGAACGAACAGGATTAAAATTTGACCGCGGTACCGCAAAAGCATCACTGCTTTTTTAAGTTGATTCGTCATCAATCCGATTTGGAACTAGTAATGATCTATTTAACCTAATGCTTCTTTGTAAAGGGGACCGGAACTGTTCGAACCCATAATATTGTTGGCAAATAAGTTTATCAACTCTTTGAGTAAAAGAAAAGTCAATAGCATCTCATTTCGGAACAAATTCGGAAAAGGAAATCTTAAGCTAAGCAGCCTACAAAGAAAAAAATAGGCAAAAAAAGCTGACTTTTCCGTGATGACTGAATAGAAATTTATTCATTTTTCAATAAGCGTGCTTGGAAACGGAAATCATGCAAACACCTAAAACGTTTTTCATGCATCTCCCTGGAATACTTCAATAGAGATATTAGCTAGGTTAAAAACGTATACATACAGATAAAGCTCATCTAACTAACGTATGTTGTTGAGACATTTAAAATTTGACCGGCGGGAAACAAAAACTGAAAGGTTTCGGCCGAACTACCTGTGTAATGCAGGTTATGTCGGATATATATGCCGACATCTTCATCAACGCACTTAAGAACATAAGACCTCGGCCGTCGATCGGCAAACACATCAAAGGAAACGGCATTAAAATAATATTTCCGAACATTTCCGACTATTGTCCTTCTTTACCCTGCACTGAGCAGGACTTTGTAATCTGACAAATTGTTTTATTTCCCGTTTCTACGGTGTTAAACTTAAATTTACATTTTAACTGTTTCTATCGAAACACCGATCCAGCCATCGCCATTTTATCAGATGCTGAGGTGCTGAGCCAAATTCTTTCACAAGCCTAGGTGGTTCATTATCTTCGGTATCTGTTGAATTAAACGGATAAGAGTCCCCTGGACAGGACACTAATCCGTCACACGTTAGCCCCCAGCAGAAGCTGGTACTCATTTTACCGTCCTCGGGAGGAAGGAAAACTGAGTCAACTGTAAGATAATTCCACATAGCTTTGGTTCCAAAAATGAATGACTTATTTTGTGTCTTGCTTCTCGTGACCGTCCCATGATGCATTAGGACACTACATCTCTTCCTTCTTTCAAAAGAAGAACACAAGAATCTGCTGACCGATTGAAATAGAAGTGATCACCATAACATCGACTGCTAATGGAGTTTGCTTAAACAAATTAAAATATAAAAACGTAAAATGTTTGCACCAACGTCTCTCAATGTGATTTGGCATTACACAGTCTTTATGAAGTACTTATCATAATGTTTTTTTTTTCAATATAATGTCACACTGCAAAGTCTTTTAGTGCTGGAGGTAATTGTCCTCTTGTGGCCCTGGTAGGATATGTTCTTTCCCCTCGTGTGTTATTCTCCTCTCGGGTGTTGCTCGGAAATTCAAACGCGATTGACTCAATTTTGTCAATGTCTTCATCACGTTCAGTAGCTTTACTGTCAGTCGTCTTTCCAAGTTTATCATGTTTGAACATGCTTGAGTTTCTTGTGATATAGTGATGTCCATGTTAGGCAGTCAATGACCATCGATTCTTTCTTCTCAATAATAATAATAATAATCCTCTGCGAAAGACTGGAAAACACGGCGATACAACTCTGATACTACAAAGATATCTGTTCGTTCAAGACCTTACGATATGTATGGATGTGAAAGCAAACCCAGGACCAGAAAAACAAGATGAAATTGTTTCTCGTTCTGCTCTAGCTCAATCACAGTGTATGGGTGTGGCTCATTAAAAGGGTCATTGTTCTCTTCGTGAGCCTTGCCTTTATGCACTAGAACTTGGTAATTTGTATATAGGTCAAATGACTTTGTGTGTCGTTTTTGGTCCTCATACCTCCTCATTTTGTATTTGGAGGCTTGGTTTTTTAGTCTCATACTGGGCGGTTGTGTGGTACCTCTGGCAGTTTGGTTCTCATAGTGGTCACCGTGCCGTATGAGGTGGAAATCCGGTTGAGCTGTGGGGCGTTGCCCGGTAGTTTCTCAGCAAAATGTTAAGTTCGAGTCCACAATTCTTACCTTCTACCTTTGCAGTAGTACAGGTTTTCTTAGTGTTCCTTATGAATCGTTCACATTCGCCATTGGCTTCAAGCCATAAAAGTGGTGATTTTTCCGTGAAATTAATCACCGTCATTTTTATATACCTTTTTTAAAAAAGGATTATGAGTTGAATGGGGGACCATTATCTGTTTGCATCCTATGGCTGGTATCTGGTGTCAAAATGAAATGTCGTCTAGGTGTGGTATAACAGCATCAGCACTCGTTGAATTCACAATCTCAGCATCTGGGAACCGAGAGTAATCATCTGTGATGACTAGTAAGTACTGACCTGAAGGTAGTTAGCCATATAGGTCTGCTGAGACCTCTAACCATGGTTCGTCTGGGGGTATCGACATCTGAAGTGGTTCTCTGAGGGGATGCTTCGTTGCGGTTTGACATGCTAGACAGGTGCTGATCTTATCTTCGATGAGCGAGTCAATGAAGGACACTATACCATTTTTTAATCATTGCCCTAGTTTTTACGATGCCCTGGTGGCCTTCGTGAGCTATGTCAACAGATCTACTCAGCCTGTAGTTATTCTGGCATTACTATTCTCATTCCTCTCAGAACTAGATGGCATTCTGCATTTACGTTTAATTCATCCTTAACTTTCTGAAATGATATCATTGTTTTAGTATCCAATCTTTCGCGAGCCCTTCTTGAGCCAGTTGTTTCTTATGCTCTCAATGACTCTTTGTAGGGTGCGATCATTCAGCGTTTCCCTTTGGCTTCTTTTAGACCAATTGCTATGGGTACAGCGTGTTGTGATATGAAGTTAACATACCCCTCTTCCAATTTCTCTTCACGACTAGTTGCTTCAGTTTTTTTAATACTTGGATGTCGCGAGGGGTAGTCTGCTGGGTTGTCGGAACCATGTGCATATACTATGGTGGGCTGGTAGGGCTGTGCCTAAGGGAACATCTCTCTACTCATGGTGTTGGCCTTGACAGGGAATTGCTGAAGATGGACGTTAAAGTTTTGTGGTCTATGTAGATGGTTAATGTCCTACCAAAGCAATAGAGACGGTAATGCTCACACCTTCATATCACAGCTAATGCCTCTATCTCTGTTTGCGAGTACCTTTGCTCTGTGACGGTCAACGATTTGCTAACATATGCTATAACATGAGAATCGCTTTTGTCGTCCCTCTCTGTAAGGAAAGCTCTTAGTGCAACGGGCGGGACTGCGTCTACCATATGAGTTCCGTTGACTGAGCCATGTCAAAATAGGTTAATGCAGGTGCTGACTGTAGCTTCTCTTTTAGAGTGTCAAAGGCTTTCTGATGTGTCTTTGTCCAGTTCCTTGTGCCGTGTTTGCGTTTTAATTCTCTTAATGGCGCTGTGATGGTTGCATAGTCTTGAATGAATCTTAATTAATGACTTGTCATACCGAGGATGCTTCGCAGTTGCTTCACACTGTGGGTAGGACTTGGTTTTGGATTTCTTAAACTTTTTGGGAGTCTGGTTTCATTCCACCATTGCTAAAACTGAAGCCAAAATCTCCAGTAAAGCCTTGTTGAATTGAGGGTCAAGTTGTTGTCAGACAATTTTTAGAAGCCTGTCGAGAGAACTCATTGTGCTCCTGTCCCACGTTTCCGAAGACCTCTTATGTCGTCTGAGATGTCGATCGCTCCAGCCAGTAGCGTTGAACTTGTACGTTGAAATACTTCAGCCGCTTAGTTGATACCTAAACCTAGGCATTTGTAGCTAGCTGGTGCTAGTGGTAGTTGATGATATACAGTTGTTAAATCCAGCTTTGAGAATACTGCTACCATTAAGCTGACCTATGATGTCATCGACTATTGGGGTAATGTACCTCTCTCTCTATATACATATACCGTATTTATTCGAATAAACGCCGCCCTCGAATAAACGCCGCACCTGGAACAGACAACAAACTGAAACATCAAATTTATGGCGTTCACTTTTTACAAGCGCAGAGCAGAGTTGTTTAAGACTATAAGTGTAAATTTTGAAAGGCAGTTTAAAGATTTCTTAGGCGTTTGCAAGCGCAACAAGTAAAACTATACGGCGTGATCGTTACAGCCAGACAAAGAACTGTATCATTTTTTCTCTTCTTAAAGTAAAGTTACGGTTGGTTGTTTAAAAAAATAAATAGCATTTGAAATAAA
>JAOCPT020543288.1:0-19347 GCA_026546935.2 Palythoa grandiflora | reverse complement strand
TGGTTACGCTTTCACTCACTCAAGGCCATGACATAGTGGCGAAAGCCTTCCCAGAAGGCCTTTCGCCACAAAAATTAGTTGTCTGTGTGTGAACCGTGCCAATTAAAGTTAATATAGTCAGACAATAGTGATATAGTATTATTTTTTAAAAAACGTTTTTCCGAATGATCTGTCGGAAGTAAAACAGAACGATGATTTGATCTATTTATTTATCTATTTAGCTAAATAGAATATTGTATAGCCGCTTAGACACGCGTAATATTTTTTCTCGTGTTGAAAAGTTTTTCATCGCTCGAAGAGGAATTTCTCAAACATCCGCTCGGCCATGTAATATCCTCCATTTCAAATAGAAGCTCTATCTTTCCACGCATAATCCGAGAAATCTACAAGATTGATAATTCTAAAACAAAAACAAGCATAAATGTTGTCTCCAACTTCTTGGGATTTAGAGGTGAACCTTTAGAATTAACATATTTGAGAAATCGTTTCTCATTGACACTGAACTGACTCACTTAACATAAACCGTAAAGCTTGGCTAAGTACTATCATTACCACATATAATACGACTCAATTAGCAGGATAAAGATCTATAGCCACAACTCAGGCAACTCTAAGTAATTGTTACCCTTTTTATTGCGCACATTATTCCACGGTCTACGCCGTCCTTTCCAGCCCTTACTTTCTTGAATAATTATTTTAATAACGGTCTGAGTAAGAACTAGGGTACTTCCCATTGTTCTGCGGCATTTCCCACCCCAGAGTGTTTAAATTTTGATACTGAGAATGCATCAACCTGTGTATATTATGGTTTTGAAATAAAATGTAATGAAAAAGCATTTTGTTTTGTGTTACAATAATTTATCCAATCATGAAACTACAGAACGTTCATTCTCTGAGACCGAAACATTTCAAGTGTCTGTCATCGGATAACGTTTGCGAGAGCTTTCTTTGTACCTGCCAGTACTTGCTCTTTGATTGGAAAACTATAAAACCAAGTGCAATCAATTGCCTTCGCACTATTATCTACTACTTGGTGTACCATACTTGCAAGATTATCTTATAGACACCTAGACAGGACACGACTGACGGCTCTTCTAAGAGTGGGAGGAGGAGGCATCGCTAAGTTTGACACATACCTCCGTGAAATGTCAATCCTGTAACACATATAAGACGTAACTGTAGAGACAGTTCAGAAAGATGTTAATTTTCAATTTCACAACTGGTTTATTACTACTTAAAATGACTAATTTATTATCTGTTAAACAAGTTCTTTCAGTTCAATAAAGTGAGATTTTCTAATCTGAAATGAAATATTTTTGCTGAGATTATTTGATATAATAACGATATTTATGAGCTTCAATTCTCTTCTGAGATTCGACGAAATCGGCGTCAAATCAAACTAGCTGCAGTTTAGCTTTCCAAAAACGGGACTGGTTAAGCGATTTAGATTTTTTCACGACTCGTTTTCACGCAGTTCTTGACTTTGGCCATTGTTCTCTCTAACCACATACTTGTATCTGACAGCAACAGCAAGATAAAGGACGGAGTTGAGAAGCATTAGGCCCATAAGTAAGAAGAAATATTTCTCCAATGAACCAGAATTTAGATTTTTAGGAGTGGGATACCAATCAGCGGCTGCGCTTGTCACAATACTGACCAAGGCGTCAGCTAAGTAGTACCCAATTCCTATCATTGCCAGGCACAGACCCATAACTACTCCCCGGAGGTTCTTTGGGGACTGGGAATAAGCAAACTCCAGACCTGGTGATGAAAAGGAAAAGTTATAATTATAGTCAATACGTTATACAGTGTTTCATCAAATACGAAGGGACTGGCTCGACTTAAGCATATTCCCCACTCTTGTTATAAAATAGTTTATAAAATAACTAAACTATAACCTGCGTTCTGATTGGCTGTGCAGATACACTAAATATCCACAGAGTGCATGCCTCTGCATACGTCACAACATGATCTGTTTTGCTTCGCAGGGATTTTGTGTTTGCTTTCACTGACCTGTGGCATTTGGAAAGGTTCTTTCAGAATAAAGCTTAAAGAAACGGATTTTTTTCCAAACTTTTTGTTGGGCTTTTTAACCGAAGAAGTCATAAAAAATGTTTTTGTGGAGATAAAAAGTGACGTTCACAAAAAATTGTTTAAACTGAAAGCAAAATCAACTGATCATGGGAGAAAGTTGTTTTTTCGGTTTACATTGGTAAGTTTATTAAACATCAGTTAACGGCCGACTGTATTTAGCAGAACATTATTACTTTTTTTCTTCTAATCAATTTTGATTTCGGTAGCTAACGTAGGCATTTCTAGAAACTAGTCACAGTAACGAATATACGTTTCGCTCAACGTGCTGCTATTTGCGGAAACTCTTTACCTCGCAAATTTTACTCTTTAGAATTTTCCTTTTAACTAAACTTGTTATAAAACTGTATCCAACATTTGAAGAACATAACTTTTATTCATGGTTTTAATTTTACGGCGGGTTTAGTGGAAAAAGTGACCGTAAAGCAACTCGATAGAATTTTCTGAGAGTCATCGCTTATGTTTATGTAGTTTGCACCAGAAATGATTCTTAACCCTTAATTTTTGTTGCTTTTTTTATAAAAGAAATAAAAATATTATTCCTGCTTGCTCAGTTTAGGTATAGAACCACTTCTGAATTTCAAAGTCTATTTAAGAAGTGCTTGAAAAACTCGCCAGTGGCTCATTTTTTTTCTCAGCTCCTCTTTCGTGAACTCAACAAATTCACGCGTGGTTCTATTACTGAACAGCGCGGGTTCGTTTTCTATTTTTATATTATATTAGTATAAATACACAGGTGATTATACAAAATCGCGCGCGCTGATTGGTCGACAAACTCAGACTATCACACGATAATCACCGTCAGCAATTACCCAAAATGGCTGCCGGCGCGCTTTCGTTCGAAATAATTTTTTTCCTCGCTTTAAATGTGTCTTTTTTTCCTTTTTGAAATAATCACCAATGTAATTATACTAAAACAATTAGTCACCTCAGGCTAAATTAAACTATGAATTTGGACCTCAATTTTATCTGTAATTGCCCTCCAATTTGAAATTTCACATGTGCAATTACAAAATTTCCATAGCAACTGGGTTTCATGATCAGTTATGAAAAGCTGTTGGCAAACTGCCTTTCAAAAAGCTGTTGCCAAACTGTAATTGCCCTCCAATTTGAAATTTCACATTTGCAATTACAAAATTTCCATAGCAACTGGGTTTCATGATCAGTTATGAAAAGCTGTTGGCAAACTGCTGAAGACAAAGAAAAAAGCCTCGCTTACAAGATTCAGTTCTTAGAGTTCGGTTGCAGAAAAACAAAACTTTTAAATACTTTAACTTTTTTAAAAAGCGAAGTAGATAAGGAGCTCTGACTTCATTTATTGTCATTTGTTTACAGTCGAGTGAATTTCCGCGCTTTTTGGCGTACGCACCGACACACGTCACCACTTTTCGCGCCTCTGCCTCTGCAACGGCAGGTTTGAAGTTAATTGCATTTAATCCATTTTTTGGACAATAATATCTGTTGTTTCTTCTTACGAATCGATAGTTTTTGAAAGAAAGCTGCCTGACGAAGAATATTTGCTGCAGCAGTAATTTTCCCTCGGCCTTGAACTGGAGTTCATCAGTTTACTGTTGAAAAACCGAAACACTGCGGAAAGTAAATCTTTATAATTCTTATTGTTCGACTCCTTTGCATATTTTGTTTTTTTATTTCGTTCTTTTCCATGGACTTCTGTTTGATACTGGTTGTTTTGTCCCACGGCAATTTCCTGATTGTTGAAAACCCTCGCCGCTCGACATTTTCCTTTCAGAAAGTTTGATTTCACAAGCTAATTAAAATGCAAGAATAATTTTTCCACTATGTTATTAAAAGGCAATCGAATGGGTCCTCGTCCAATTTGGGGAAAAAAATCACTTATCGTTTGGCCAAATTGAAAGAATTGCCCTCGCCTAAAGGCTCGGACAATTAACTTAAATTTGGCCAAACGACGCGTGATTTTTTCCCAAATTGGACTCGGCCCCATTCGATTACCTACACCAATTATATAAAAGTTCAATTAAGCTTCCAGACCAAAAGTGCTAAAAAACGTGTCTGTGTTTTTTAGTATTTAATTGCAGAGAACAGGTACAGAGGTTTTTAGAATTAGGGTTTAAAAAAAGTCTACCGACCGTTGAAGAATTTCTCTAAAAATGTTTTTCGAACAAAAAGGGTAGACACATTTTTGTTCTTCATATAATGAAGAAGCTACTGTGCAAATTTTATGGGAAATGAACAAATTCCTTTTGAGTTGAAACTCTCCAAAGGCGACTTTGTCGCTCGTTTTTAGAGAACTAAAACTTCATTCTAATTCAACATTTTTACTACAGTTCGAAAACGCGCTCTATAACTTTAATTTGATATATGGGTTTAGGTATCTACGGTTTTAAACAGATGCACTGTATCGTTTTGACGCAAATAAACACCCCTGAAGGTATACGGTAACCTTAATTAAACTTTAAAAAGGACATTGTAATGCTAAACGTCAAAGTGGTGCCAAAACGTTCAAGAAATGTTCGGTAAAGCTTTGAAGTTTGGTTGGCAAAACTTGTAGAACATGTTTTATTTTTGTCACGCGCGTTCCGCGGGTAGATGCTATCGACGGTAATATATACTAGCTTTCGACCAAATCATATAAGATATACATCGTACATTTGAGACAGGAGGAGTCAGTAACTAAGGGACTTTATATCTTGCTCTTAATATGTTTGAGGTCGGAGGGTTTAATTTTCATACTTTATACATTTTAGATTGCTGACCTGTTTTTAGATGGGGTTTTAGACTTTTTAACGGTTACCTAGGTGGCTAGTTGTTAAATTTACATTTATCATTGTGGTAAAAAATAAATAAACCAAAGGTTATATTGTGTTTCCAATTCCAGCGTTCTGAGTGCTTCACTTAATTTCGGTTATCAGCTCATATACTGTATGACCATATATGGAAACATTATTTTCCAGTCGATTTATAAGCGTTAATTGAGAATTCACTAGATTTTGGCCAGAATTGAAAGAACTTTAATAAAAAGTTATTCTGATCACGTCTTGTTGGATATGAGGTGAAAATAACCCATTTAGCACTTCGCACCTCATCGGCTTTCAGCCATCTCATATACAGCGGGGGTGTAAACTCAATGGTGCTTTCCTATGTTAATAACCTGCACAAAGTGTTTTCAGCTATTGCTAGAAAGGCGAGAAATAATTAGGGTTCAAATTTTCTTTTTAAAATAGAAACCAATTTTGACGGAGCAATCAGTTTGTTTAACCCACCGAAATACGAACTGGACATCTTACCAAGTTCACTTTTAGTATTGCAAATCCCGAAGAGTGAGTAACTTGATATAGGCTACATTTAAACAGTTTGCTTTCACCAAACTATTAACAAGCAGTACAAACATCAGTAATTACGAATCTGTTGACAAAATCCCATCAGTAATATAAATAGCAATCGATCGTTAAAAAGTTGTAAGCTACAATGATTTTTAAACGAAATGGGATTACTTGTCTTTTAAAATTCTAACATCATTTTATTATTATTTTGACACTGTTTAGCGATCCAGCGGTTTTAGAATTAGGGTTTAAAAAATGTCTACCGACCGTTGAAGAATTTTTCTAAAAACGTTTCTCGAAAGACAGAGATATTTTGTTCCTCATATAATGAAGAAGCTCCTGTGCAAATTTTATGGGAAATGAATAACTTCCCTTTGAGTTGAAACTCTCCAAAGGCGACTTTGTCGTTCGTTTTTAGAGAAGATAACAAATCTAAAACATCATTTTAATTCAATATTTTACTACAGTTGGAAAACCAACTCTATAAACTTTAATTTGATATAGGGATCTAGCTATCCGCCTATGGTTTTAAACAGATGCGGCTGTGTCGTTTTGAAGCAAAACACCCCTGAAAGTATAAGGTAACCTTAATTAAATGTTAAAAAGGCGATTCTAATGCAAAAAGTCATTTTGTGTTTAGAAAGGCTTCGGAGTTGATTGCAATATCAAACAAAGTTCGAAAAAAGGCTTCAAACAGAATGTTGACGTAGATATTAAAGTTCCTCAGTTTACTTACAACTAAGGACCAGGATAAACTGTTCAAAGGTTGGTTAACTGACTCTAGCTCTGGATTAAACATGAATTTAAGCTCCAGTTTCTTCACTAAGAAAGATTTACGATGCTTATATTTAAAATACAGTTGAGGGATTTTCTAAAAAAGTTGTTACTGATTTAAGCAAAGATTTAAATATACATAACCAAGTGAAAATAAAAGATAAAATCGAACCACGTTTCGGAGTCGTCATGACAACATTTCTTAAGTTCATAAGTGCATAGTTAAACTGTCAGAACAACTATTTTATGTTTTGAGGCATAGAAGGCTTAGCACATAAACTGAACAAATAGGAACAGAATCATGTGAATATTACCATCGACATACTCTTCCGAAAAAAATCAAGTGAAATGCTCCGAGTGGGACTCGAAGCCATGCATGCAAGTCTCCTGCGCTCTAGTAAGGCATGATAACTGTCAGAAAAAATTCGCTGAAGATTAACACAATTACAAAATCTTTTTATTTCGAACTTGGTGTCATGACAACTCCGAAAAGTTGTTCTAGTTGATCATTTATTTTCAATTGCCTTGCTTAAAAAAATTGTTTTAAAATCCTCAAAATACAGCTTATATCATTCTCTATAACGTTGAAAACAAGAATATGGGCTAAACATTTACCCCTGGTTTGTGCTAATCAGCTTTGGAATATGACCGATCCCAGATCTTTTTAACTAGTTTTTTGACTCTTACGTTATAACGAGTTTGAAATGACTTTTGCAGGACTGAAATTAACGAGATCAGTTCCCTACACTGATTTGACAAAGAAGAAGAAGAAGACTGAATAACAACAAGAACAACAGAAACAACAGAAACAGAAAGAACAAGAAGAGCAGCAAGAGCAGCAAGAACAACAAGAACAACAGGAAGAAGAACAACAACAACAAGGAGAAGAAGAAGAACAACAACAACAACAAATAGGATAAGAACAAAAACAAGAGGAAAAGGAGAAGGAGAAGCCGAAGGAAGAGGAGGCAGGGGACGCAAAAAAGAAGAGGTTTGACGAGGAAACAAAATATCGTGAATGAAAAGCACTAAAGAATAAAAGAAACAGCTAACATGTCAAACAACACGTTGCGTTGTCCTCACGATTACATTTCCTTCGCTCCCGATGTTGTAAAAAGCGCTTACGCTAGTTACATGGTCAATATTATTATGAACTCTGTGTTTTGCTTGCCAACTGCAGTTGCAAATGCTTTTGTAGTAGCGGCAGTGCTTCATTCTCCGAATCTCAGAAGGAAGCCGTCAATGTTACTGATATGCAACCTGGCCTTCACAGATCTTGGAGTAGGCTTGGTTGCACAGCCATTACACGCTGTATCTCGTGCGGCTGAAATTGTCGAGGATTTCTCCTTATACTGTACCACATGGCTTGTATCGCGCATGGTTGGCCGTTTGCTAACAAACGCGTCTATTTACACGCTGGTTGCTATCAGCGTTGATCGCCTTTTGGCTATTCTTTTGAAAACTCGATATCGCATCGTTGTTAACTCAAGAACAGTTGGAGCGGGTTTGGTAGCAGTGTGGTGTGTTTCCGCTGTGGTTGCAAGTGTTCGCCTTTTTGCGACAGTCAGAAATTTCTTGCTGGTTTTATCCTGCAGTTATTTAATATGCCTTGCAGTTATTTTAGTAGCTTACGTGAAATCTTTCCAAGTTCTCAGAAAACACCAGAATTACATTAACCAACAAGATGCAAGTGGTCCCACGGTAAACATTGTCAGTTACCGACATTTGCTTAACACAATGCTGCTTATATTAGGGGTCTCTCTTCTGTGTTATTTGCCGCAGATTTGTCTCGGCGCTTATTTAGCATTTACGGGACGAAATCCTGTTGAACGTGCGGCATGGACAATTGTAGATTTGTTGGTTTTCGCTAACTCGTTCTTCAATCCATTGCTTTATTACTTACGATTTCCTCCGCTAAGGCGAGTGATACGGAGCATGTTAAAGATGCCGTCAGAAGCTGGTAGTCAGGTGAGCACTGACACGAGAGAGCATGCAGTATAATACAAGACTGCGAACAGGGAACGCTAGAGGTGAAGTATAATAATGATCAGTTAAAACCAGCTTTTTGACTGTTACGTTAACAATTTTGAAATGACTGAAATTAACGAAGTCAGTTCCCTACACTGATATAATAAAGACGTTCGACTGAAGAACAAGAACAACGAAAACAACAACAACAGGAACAACAACAACAACAACAACAAAAACCAGAACAAGAGGAAAAGAAAAGGAGAAGAAAGAGGACGAAAGGAGGCGGAGGACGAAAAAAGAAGATATTTGACTTGGAAACAAAAGATAGTGAATGAAAAGCTCAGCTAGAGAATATAAAAAACAGCCAACATGCCAAACTACACGTTGCGTTGTACCCACGATTACATTTCCTTCGCTCCCGATGTTGTACGAAGAACTTACGGTAGTTACATGGTCAATTTATTATGAACTCTGTGTTTTGCCTACCAACTGCAGTTGCAAATGCTTTTGTATAGCGGCAGTGCTTCTATAAAATTCAAGGCCCATTATGCTGAAAGAGTTGTCCACATTTGCAGACACATGGCCTTTCTTTAAAGCTAGCCCCGGCTGCTATAAATATTTCTGGTTTGCTTAGTTCACTGTACTTGATACAACAAAAGATCTCTGGTGCCAGTAAACGTTTCTTAATTTGAATAAAAACGTTTTAGTAGCTTTACAACATTGGACTAAGTAATAGGCAAAACTGGGGTTTCAATCACCTACAATTTAGTAACGAGCTGAAATCAATCGATTTATTCCAGATATTAGGCAAGTCTTTTGGTTGAGGCAATAAAAGAGTTCGATAAAACCACACGTCTGGTAGACATCCATAATGATTGTCTAAAAAACCTCTTTTTACGGATAAAATCAGTTAATGTGAATAGATATTAGGTTTCAAAATATATGATAAAAATATAAACGTTTGCTAAAGTTTTTCGCTGATTCCGAGCCTCTTCAGGCAAAGTATCTATTCAAATTTACGAAGAGTTTTAACTTATTTTATCCGTAAAAAGAATTTTTTAGACAATTATTATAAACGTCTACCAAACGTGTGATTCCAGATATTTCCATTTATCTTTATACAACCGATGGTCACGTACGTACTGGGTTTGAGTTTCATTTTGTTTGAGATAGGCAGAAAAGGTTAGTGAATATCACCTTGAAAGTTCGAAGTTATTTCACAACAATCTCATCCCCCGTTTAGTTGGAACACCCCCCATCTCTTGCCCGTTTAGTCGATTCCTAAGAGTGTATTGTACGATAAAATTTAGAGACGATCTACTTTCACTGTTTGTGGAGCAGTTTTTAGAGAGTGAATCTTTTTATGTTTGATGCCATAACGCTAAAGTAAACGTAGACCTTGTCGAGTCTCAGCCTGTTTTTGAAATTGAGCCGCTTACATTTTGGCAAATTTGAACCACAACGTTCTTATAAATTTATTCTTGCACTGAAAAAGGCGTGTAGTTACTTGAGAATGGAAGACTAGAAAAACTTTCTAATCGGTCAAAAATCTGTACAGTTAGAGACCATTGGACATTACCCTGAAAGTTTGTAGTCATTTGACAAAATTCTCATCCCTCGTTTAGTTAAACTACCAACTCCACCCCTCCCCCATTTATTAGATTCCTAAGAGTATATATTGTACGTCTTCAGTTAGAGGCGAACCATCTTAACTGTTTGATCAGCAGTCTCAAGGTTACAGTGAATCTCAGTTTTGTGTTTCATGCTGTATCCGGCGCTAAGTTATTACGAGTTTAAACCAATTTTCTACCAGGAAAAACGTGTCATACTTATCGAGCCTCAGTCAGAGCTTGTTCTTTTTAAAATTAGCTTACGTTTTGCCGGGCAAAGTTGAGCCACGTTGTTGTCTCATAAGAAAACGTGTGGTTGCTTGAGAATAGAAGAATAACTTACTATATACTTTATAACTCAATTACACTTTCTTTGGTTACAAAGAGATTGAAATTAATTTAACAAAGTTTATTAGACTAGAAAGAAGGGCGAAAATTACTTATACTAATACAAAACCGTTAGTTCATTTTGTCCTGAAAAAGAACGTAAATATGTAATGGTAATAGGGCTGAGTGGGGTCCAATTCGTTCTCTTATTATTACGTAGAATTCGACGAACACGAAGACCTATTACCAATTTAATTTCTTTCTGAACTGAACTGAAAGAAAGTAAAAGAAAACTGAAAGACCAAATCTTTGTAGATAAAAACACATTTAACTAATCAGTTTTCATCACTACTTATTGCTGATTGATCAGATATTCTAAAGCCCGGATTGTGATTGGTTCGTTCAATTGTCCCGATATCAAGTAGCCGATTACAGAGTTTTGCTATCGGATAGTTTTACAAAGCGATTAGGAAAAAATTAGAGTTCAGAATGGGCCAATCAGATTTTAGAAAATTGTAATTATTATAATAAATAGATATTATAAAAATTCGGCTAAAAAAGTTAAAAGATGTTATAAAATTTTACGAAAGTTTTCGGTCGACTTGAACATCATCAGGAATTCAATTTTAAACATAATAAATAGAATTATTAAACATAATAAATAGAATTATCAACAAAAAGCATCAGAACTTTCCCTTCTTTGCTTTAAAACTGAACTCAAATAAAAGCTAAAACGTGTTTCGTTAAAAGCCAGTTGTATTAAAGGTAAGAAATAAAAAGAAATAGTTTAAAAAAAACTGTACTTTCTTTGGTTGAAAGTATTATTTGATATTTTTTGACATTTGAATTTATACTAACAAAGTTTATCAAACCAACTAAAAGAAGTGCGTAAAATTACTTATACTATTGCAAAACCCAGCGTTTGCTCATTTTGGTTTGAATATAAAATCGTTAATTAAAAACACTTCCTATCGAAAGCAAAACGTTATAACTTTTCCTTTTTCAGTTTGCTTTACTTGCTTTGAGACTGAACTCAAATAAAAGCGAATTGTCGACACTATAAACAAAAAACAACAACAACCTTTTTTTTGCCCTTATTTATATAAGACAGATATGAAAAATAATTTAAAGAATTTTAAGATTTAGGCCCTGTTTACATGGAAAAAGCTTAACCTGCTTGGCCGAGTTATGTCGATCGGCCCCCTGGAAAGATAACTTGTGTTTACATGCAAAACTGCTAACTCACCTGGCCGGGTTTCATTCATATAAATCAAATTACACTGTGTCGTGCAGGCGGCTGGCTGAAACTCCAAACTGAAAATTGTGGCAAGACAACATAATTTGGCGGTGAACTTGATTTTTTCTCAACGATTCTTCTTCTTCTTGTCGTTTTCAATGTTTGGGCTGTTATACTTCTAGTTATAGACACATTCGATCAGAAAGTGCAGAAAAGATAACTCGGCTAGGCGAGTTAAGTGTTTACATGGTAAAAACGTAACTCGGCTAGGCGGGTAACCCGGCTGCTGAACCGAGTTAAGGGCGAGATAAGGATCGGCGAGTTAACCCGCCTCACATGTAAACGCAACGCTATAATTCAATAGAACCGGGTAACTCGGCCAGGCGGGTTAACGGACTTAACCCGGCCAGGCGGGTTAACTTTCTCCATGTAAACAGGCCCTTAGACTTAAAATAGCGTGGTTTGACGTAAACAGGAAACTTACCCGAACACGTTAACTGGTTTGACAATTTTAAGGTTGGCTAAACGGGTATTGACTAATCCTATTTTAGCTGGTTACCGAACCGGAGTCTAGCAAATTCCTTTTGCAGAGAGTTTGCTACAGAAGTCAAAAATTCTAATGTTTAGCCCTCTTTATGTCAGTTAACGTTACATAAAACTAAAACTAAAACTAAACAAAATTGGTATTAATGTTGCTTAATGATCTGCAATTGATGAAATTTGCGATTTTTGCAAAAGATAATTTTCTGGCAAAAGCATACTAAACTCATAATAACTCTGCTTTCTTGACAATTTGTGCCAAAGTTTGTAAAAAAATTGTACATATCTGTACACTGACGTTTTTAAATCGTTTTTTAAATTCCTGAAAAAAGTTCCATGCATCGAACTTCTTCGAACGTACATGTTGTCGTTGTGATAAACCCAAAAAGTTTTTGGATATATTTTTGGAAGTATTTTTAAGATAAGATATATATTTAGATGTAGCTTTAAGATATTTCAAAAATTTATCTACTCCCCGTCAAATTCATCAGCTGTGTTCGTATCAAGAAGAAGTTACAGCTACAACTAATATAACATACAAAACTATCTCAAAATCTTTTTTAAAAAAAATCATAATATAAATAATGAAGTTGCTTTCCATGAATGCTGTGCCTAAAATACGACTTGATCTGTTGTTTAAATTGAGAGAGAAAATGCAATAAATAAATAAATAAATGCAATCACGACACTCTTCAACTTAATCTTATATTTACATATTTCAGCAGCATTTACTGCCATCATCAGAATAGTAACTGCTAAGTAATGATCTAGGACACAGTTAAATAGAGATATGTTACAATAGAATAACAATTGCATAGAATTTCCCGATATATTATTAGTCTTGTCTGAGGGTTTTAATCGTTCTCTGAGCCTATCCTGAATACAGCTTGTAAATAGAATATATGGAATCAAGAATGATGGAAAAACCATTTTGGGAGCTAATATTTCTAAGTTGGTAGCTCTCCTATAGCTTAAGAATAAACTATGATTTATTAATGTTGTACATTTAACGAAAATAAATTAACATATCACTTTAAAGTTGTTTGTGATTATCATAAATGTCCCTAGTATTAGATTCCTGACACCAAGGAAATGAACACATTTATTACAAGATATTTACTATTTCCGATTTATTTTTTTAAAAAAAACCAAAATATTAAAAGAATAAAGATGAAAAACCATTTATAGCCTTTATGATCAAACAAATTGTGTCATTGTGCAAACGTAAAGTGTTGATAAAACCCATTTCACGCTTAGCGTTATACAAGGAAGTGTTTAATTTATTCTAAAAAGGAATTTATTATCACGTTCGTCATATCTGTATTAGTAAAACTGCCACTTTTCAGAGATACAGCCCCAAAATTGGCAAAGAAATTGATTTTTAAATCTGAGCAATTTTACAAAGGAACGTATGGCAGAAGGGCATTGCACGCCCTGCAAGCCTCGTTATCATGCGAAACCCATATATTTTGTTGTAAACATTCCACAAAAACATTTAGTTTCAAGTATTCACATCTTCGCCCATTTTAGTCCACTCTCATCGAAACTTTGCACGTTTACTATTATTGTGACAAATTTGATGATGAACTCCGATTTTCGAAAAATGAAACATTTTACAATGTCACACTCGCGTGAGAAGAGCCTATTAAGCGAAACAACAAAAATATTCATTTAGCCCAAAATATTTTTTTCTTAAAAAATGCAATTTGGCAACAAAAATGCGCGAAGCCAACCTGTAATAGACCCTTGTAATAAATGGCGGCGATTGTAAAATTCTTTTGTCTACATTCAAATTGTCTTACGAGCCTCGTTTTTGAGATGAACTTTCAATAGAAATGTTACCCAGAACGAGGCTTATTGGGCTAATCTGAATGTAGACAATCGCCGCCATTTATGACAACGGTCTATTGTCCACAACAAAAGCGAGTAACAGACTGGGCACTAAAATGGCCGCGTCGGCCTGGGTAGCCTGTTTGGTTAGAGATAATTGCCTCACTCAGTAAATTGCTTCACTTAATATACGCCAATCGTTTCTCGTAATATCGACAAGCTTCCCTCCGTTCACTTTTGACTCTGAATCATTCTACCCAAACGACTTGCCCAGTCTTACGCGGCCAATTTAGTGCCCAGACCGCTACTCGGTTTTGCAGTAGACAATAACCCTCGCTGTTGTTTACTATAGTGACATTTCGTAAAACCTGGAACCCATCACTTGGAGAGACTATATTAAGTGGTAGTGGTGAGAGTTCCTATCACAGAAGAAGTTATTTTTAGAAACGCATTTCCCGTGAAACTGAATTTGCATACAAATGAAGTGACGTCACGTCTTTTGATCGGATTGCCAAAAAAGTCGTGTCTCACAGAGGCGTGGTTGGCGCAGTGGTAAGATCTCTGCCTTCTAACCACAAGGTCCCAGGTTTAACCCCTGGCTCCACTGAACATTTTTTGCCAAAGTTGACTCAGCTTTTCATCCTCCCGAGGTCAGTAAAATAAGTACCAGCTTCTGCTGGGAGCCAGCTTCGACGGATAATAGTGTCCCGTCCAGGGGGAGTTAATGACTCCTGTCTGCTTAACACTACAGAAACCGGAGATAAGCACCGGCTTGAATGGGCCGTACTTAGGCTCGTAAATGGATTTAGCTTAGCTTAGTTAGTCATACAGATAGGTCGCATTGAAAGAAATCCGTTCATTTGTCACGTCATAATACTATGTGACTCAAGTTCAGAACTAAACAAGTTATTATGTCCTATGTTGATCGCGGATTCAAAATTATAGGTGGCATGCTTCCAACTACTGCCGCCAGCTACTGGCGAGAAATCGCTTCACGTGCTTATATTTTGGTAACAACGATGATTTTGACAGAAGCTATTGTGTTACACGTTTTTTTAAGAACAATGAGGCTCAAATTTGCCAAAATTTAAGAATAGTTTAAGAACAAGCTCAGGCTGAGCCTTGACAACTAGGAACGTTTTTGTGGTAGAAACTTAGCGATACAGTATAAAACATAAAAAGATTGACTGCAAAGACTGCTCAACAAATAATGAATGTAGTTCGCCTCTAAATTCAGCCATACAACACACGTGTAGCGCATGGCGTTTCATTTTCCAATACCTTGTTTTATTTTGTTTTTTCTTCGATAAAACCGCACACAGAAATTATAAGAACAATTTTAAGAAGTCCCCAAAAAATTACGAACAATGAGCCTCGGCAAAATTTACTGGCTCTTATAAAAATCGTGTATGGCCCTGTTGCTGGATATGATCTACTCCCAGGCGGGACCTCCGTGTTTTTTATGTTTTTATGTCGCAACATCAGGGGCGTTCTTGTCTTGGAGGTTTGATGACAGGTTTTGTACCTATACGTCATATATGTTCTTCAACGTGACCCAGTACTGAGTTATTTCGCGCGAATTGAAAGCTATAAATAACCTCTATTTTAATCTGATGGGATCAAGATGACGGAAAGAGGCCTCGCGGCAGTCCAAAGGAGACCTGGCGCCGTACCATTGAGAGAATAGTCGTAAGATTTCGTGGAGAAGATGGCGTGAGATCGAGCCCAGTTCATATATTTAACTACGTCTTTGTGTACCCCGCAACGAGGAAGATTAAGTAAGTAATCGATTCTTTACAACAACAACAACAATAATAATAATGATGATGATGATGATGATGATGATGATGATGATGATGATGATGATAATGATAATGATGTATATTCCACTCTTTGCAGGTAAATATACAACTAACTTGGCAAGCTGTAAAGATTACAAAAACTATTCACAATATTTACACATCTGAGTTTATTACTGTAAAACTGAATTACTTTACCAACCGGCGTTTTCCTGTTTGCCAACTGATTACAATAAACCTATAAGAACGTCACACTTGAAAAGCATCATAAATACAAGTCGTAATTGCATGCCCATATCTAAAGTATCTGTGTGACTTTGTCAACCTCATTATTAAATTTAACGGTACAGTTTTTAAATTCTGGCATAGTTTGACAATATTACGAGCCCGCAAGTGGCATGGATGTCTTTTACGAGCATAATCCGCCAAAGCTACCAAAAAGCACCAGGCGTTCGTGCGTCGCGGAGGCCAACCGGAAGTAATATTTCACGGTTATCGCCTTCTGCGCATGTCGTAACGGCTGTGGTGATTAACACGGAGGTAGTTTCGTTCGTGCACATTTGTCATGACCGCAGTTTTTTCTTCTTTAAAACTATGAAGTACGGCTTCCTGTGGTGAGCAAGGGACCGATAAATCTTGGTAAGTAAGATTTATTTCTCATATGAGGTAAAAGTTTGTTTCGCCAAGCATTAATTGAGTTCAAGCCAAACGAAGAGAATGCTGCAGCTTTGAAGTTGTGTTTATATCTGTTAAAATATTTTGAAAAGCAATAATTTTAATGTCACAACCTTACAACAACACTCTTGTAAGTAAATAACTAAATATGTTACTTTTACAGCCAGGTAAACCAGCCTTACGTTTTGTATGTTTTTCTTTCAAAAGAAGCCAATGTTTAGCATTGTAGAAGCAGAAATTAATATTCTTAAAATTACACTTGAAGCTGACAACGTCATGTTCACAAAATATCACAAGCAAAAATGAATAAAAAAAGCTATAGCAAGGTAGTTTTAGCAATCAAGATAAAATCGTAAAGTATTTAAGATGGATAAATTAATTAAAGAAATGTAAAATCTAAGGGTTGCTGCAGAGTTTCATGCCGAAGCGGTCATCTTACCAAATTAGAATTTCGCGCTTTGACCATTTAACAATTAGACCCGCAGCCCGCAAGGGTCAAGGATAATAGCCCATGAGGCAAAGCCGAATGCAATGGGCTATTGACCAGTGGGCGAAGGGTCTATTTGTTTTAGTATCACCCAACTAGGCGGATAGAAAAGGCAATAATAAAGTTAGCAAATGCATGTTGAAGAAATATTTATTCGGAAATAAACTGTAAGAAAGCGTCACGCTCAATTGCGCCAAACTGCTGCCTTCTCGCCTGACAGCAGCGTATAAAAACATTCGGCCCATGTAAGGTAATACGGAATCCGGAATCCGGCAAATTTTAGCCTGTGGAATCCGGAATCCAGGACTTTGGAATGCGAAATCTAGCCCTTGGAATCTGGAATCCATCTTATGGAATCCGGAATACAACCACTGGAATCCGGAATCCACAGTGTGGAATCCAGGATCCAAGGCTCTCTTGGATTACCTTACATGGGCCGAAAACATTTTGAGACTCTCATTAAATTCTTCTTTCTCAAGCTCTTGTTTTAAATTTTGTTTGGTTTGCAAACCATTCTGTAATAAAAAAGTGATAATATATTCGAAAAGACTTTTGAAAAAAGAAGAGCTTGATTTGTTTTGAATTCACAAACAAAGTTCGTAGTTTTGTCCAGTAACAAAAAAACAACAAAATTTACCACTAGAGATCTTCATCTCGCACTTTGTTGCCCGTTTGGTCTTTTCTGGAATGGAATTATTCAGTAATTATCTAAAATCTCCTTTGAAATGATAGGTTTTCAAAACCAGCAGCGAATTTCGCCGGACCGAGGACTATTGCTAACCCTGATTCCCCAAGTGGCGTAGCCAATCAAAACGCAAGATTTGCATTAGTCCCCTGGTTGGGCGATACTAATTATACATAGCGAGCTGGTTTATAATTAACTACCAGTTGTTTGTTCTAACGTCTGTCATTAGAAATGAGCTCTGAAGCCTTCTGTTTAAAAGTATTCCTTTGTTGGCGGTATGCACAACACACGGCTTCCCACAGTTGCCAAGTATTTGAGAACGTCAGGTGCGAGATTTTCTCACAGACCTCGCGCTCGGTTAATAGTGTCTTTGTATATAACTTACGCATGTTTTTCTTTAAAGGAAACGAAAACTTCAATTTGATCAAGCAATCCAGCGGTGTACAGAGTAGTTTCACACAAAAAAATATTTAATTCGTACAAAACGCTATGCTATTCGACTCGTTTTCTTTCGTTTGCTTCTTAAAGCCGCCCAACTTGCAAAAGCGTTCCACCGGCCGTGTTACTTATCAAAAAACGTACGGATATATTGAGCCTCGAAGTGATCATGACACATTCTCAGTATGCTGTCCATTATTATAACAAAGTTATAAGTGACCCGTTCCCCACATGAGCTCCTGTAGCTCAGTGGATAGAGCGTCTGAACAGTAATCAGAGGGGCACGGATTCAATTCCGGTTAGGGACGTAGGGTTAGAGATGCCCAAATTGTGAATTCACAATTTTGGAAACCCAAAATTGTATTCTGAGTTCATGATTTTGGAAAGCCGAAATCCTGAAATCACGACTTTGGACAGCCCACTCGTGCGCATGCAGTGCAATGAAAGACGATATTACTCGGGAGTCTATCACAATTTTTCGACATTTTCACATGCGTACAAAACATACTTTGAAGGGGTTCGTACGGAAGCCCAAATGTGTCATTTCCACTATGTCGCTTCCACGTTGTCGCTTTTTTTAAAGACAATTTTTCAATTTTTTTAAGACAATTTTTTAACTTTTTAAGACAAGACAATTTTTTAAAACAATGTTTTAAATGTAGACTAGTGCACAGCACTCTGAGTACTACATTTCACAGACATGTCTGTTCCTCATTCGTAGATCCGGTCAAACCTCTACTATTGAGTATCTCAAAACAGCAGCTGATTTGGCTTAAATACAGGCCACAAATTTTAACTTGTAAAACTCCCTGAAGAAGTCTACGCTAATTACACGAAACGCGTAGGAGAATAAAAACGTTTTACAACAATAGTGCGCAGAGTTCTGCTCACTAGTCTACAAAAAATATTGTTTTAAAAAATTGTCTTAAAAATTGTTTTAAAAAATTGTCTTAAAGAATTGTTTCATTCCGGGCGGAATCGACAGACGCTATTTGATGTCGTGCATAGAATATGCATGATTTTTGCATACCTATGTTCGATCTCTGCACTTCTCGTTTATAGCGAATTATAAGCAAAATGGTGTCAAATTCCGAAATTCAGATTTTTGCATAAGTAAATATCGTTGATCAAACATTCGCAAGAAACTTTTAACATGTTACATGCCATATTTCCTCGAATAAACGCTGCGGCGTTTATTAAATTTTTCATGATTTGGGAACGGCGTTTATTCGAGGGCAGCGTTTATTTCAAATGCTGTTTATTTTTTTAAACAACCAACCATAGCTTTACTTTAAAAAGTAGAAAAAAATATACAGTTTTTTGTTTGGCTGTACCGATCACGCCTTACAGTTTTACTTGTTGCGCTTGTAAACGCGTAAGAAATCAGATAAATTCGATGTTGCGGATTTTGTCTGTGCCTTTCAAACTTTAAACTTATAGTTTTAAAAAACTCCGCTCTGTGCTTGTAAAAAGTGAACGTCATATATTCGATGTTTCAGTTTGTTGTCTGTTCCAGGGTGAGGCGTTTATTCGAGGGCGGCGTTTATTAATATTTTGGCTCTCAGGTGCGGCGTTTATTCG
>JAOCPT020543220.1:0-11300 GCA_026546935.2 Palythoa grandiflora | reverse complement strand
TTTTCAAAGTTTAGCCAATGAGATTAACGGTTTAACAATATCGCAATTAGCACCTTTCTGCATTCCACTGCGGCTGAACTGCCTAGTTCTCACTCGGATCGTTTCTTTACAGCCAGATTCAGTAAAAATTAAAACTGTGGAACTACTGGTGAGATTTCAAAATTGCATTTTGTCTATATAACACTTGTTTGGATTAACTAAAATTAAATATTTATTTCACGTTTTGAATGAATGCTAAATATGCGGATGGCACGGTATACCATGACACTCCATGCTACTCTTTGTATTGTTGTCGTATTACACTATAACACAAGGTGACAACGATCTTGGCTGAATCATGGCTCATGGATGATGTAAATGGAGTGTATGTAACTAAAAGTCATTCCAGAATACAATTAAATTTAGTTGAACGCAGCTGAAAACTGTTTGTTTACATACTTGCGATAGGACCGTGGATGGAAGTTGTTCAGGATCGCCAACCAATATAAGTTTAGAGATGCCATACTGAAGGGGGATAAGAACATCCAGCTCACTGCACTGACATGCCTGTCATGCAATAAAACAATCTTTTAAACCTTAAGCTCAAGACAATGTTTCCGTAACAACAAGTATTTATTGCTCCATATCTTGAGGAACAGCGAGTTACTTATTATCTTCAAACATCCTGAGTACCCTTTCACCAGCTTGATGGTGTATAGATGATAATTAGAATAAGATTATGAAGTTGGTGATGGTGATGACTACTAAACCTTAAGCATGTGATAAAAATGAATATTTAACCTAGAGGTTTCAAGTTGAGCAGAGTGTATTAAGCTTTCCTCCAAGTTTCTTAAATCGATCATTTGTATTAAAATATAAAAAAACAACCTCTGGATAAACTTGTTTCATAAATAAGCTTTCGGCTGTCATTCAACAGCCTTTCTCAAACTAAGATAATTATGCGTGAATAGTAGTTGTATATACAAACAGTGTACAATATAACAAAAGAGATAAAAAGGACAATTGGTATTTCTATTGTATTTTTTACCCTTTGTGCTTTATCTTTTGTTATATTGTACACATACATCTACTGTTCATGCATAATAATTTATTATCATAGTTTGAGAAAGGCTGTTAAAACATCATTTTATAAAACAATTTTATCCAGAGTTCGTTTTTATATGTATTTTACAATTATGATTATACATGGATGCTCTGCTATTTTTACACGATGAATTCGTGTTTGTCATAATATTTGCTTGTAAAATTAAAGTTAAAATTTTTGGATAAAAGTTTAAAATGTGATAAAAGTGTTAAAACATTTTCGACTGTGCGGTCATCCTCAGTAAACGCATTTAAATGCATTTACTGAAGATGACTGCATAGTCGAAAACGTTTTAACACTTTTATCACATTTTGAACTTTTAAAGCCGAAAATTTTAACTTTAATTTATGTCTGTATCTCACCTCGTCAACAATCGCACAAGTAAATGGAATTTTCTTTCTTCTACAAAAGTCAAGAATAAGTTGTATCTCAGTACAGTTTCTAAATAAATGAAGTTTGAAAAATTTAAATATAATATTAACTTTGTCGACTTACTATCTGGGGAAAAAATTGCTCGTTAAGGGAGTTTTTTTTGTTTGTTGGGTAATTGCTGAGATATTGACTGCATTCTATTGTCACTGTTATTGTCATGTCTTTATCACTGTCACTGTTACTGACACTATTACTATTACGATAATTGTCATGGCCATTACCGGATCTGGGTTATCACTGTTACTGATACTATTACTATTACTGTAATTGTCATTACCGCATCTGGGCTATCACTGCTACTGACACTCTTACTATTACTATAATTGTCATGGCTATTACCGCATCTGGGCTGTCACAGTTACTGACACTATTACTATTACTATAATTGTCATGGCTATTACCACATCTCGGCTGTCACTGTTACTGGCACTATTACTATTACTATAATTGTCATGGCTATTACTACATCTGGGCTATCACTGTTACTGACACTATTACTATTACTATAATTGTCATGGCCATTACCGCATCTGGGCTATAACTGTTACTGACACTATTACTATTACTATAATTGTCATGGCCATTACCGCATCTGGGCTGTCACTGTTACTGACACTATTACTATAATTGTCATGGCCATTACCGGATCTGGGCTATCACTGTTACTGAGACTATTATTATCACTCATTCTGCTGACTCGTTGTTTGTTGTCATCGTCACTATCACTATCAATACCACTGTAATTGTCTTTCTTCTTCTTCTTATTATTATTATTATCAATAATAATAATAATAACAATAATATTATTATTATTATTATTATTATTATTATTATTATTATTATTATTATTACGTTTCTATATCACAGTCCTTGACTGGTGAAGTAGAGGCAGGCAGTAACAAACTGCCTTAGCATTCAAAAACTTTACGAAGGATTCTTGCAGATCCAAGTAATACAGTCTTCTGAATGATGTCTGTCTTTTGACCGTCAAGTATCCCTTCCAAAAATTTCTCCAATCTCTCGGTATAACTTCCCGATATGCCAATAACAACCAATAACAATTGGGGTCATGCATACTTTATGCATGCGCCAGAGGGTCTTAATTTCGAGGGCTAAGTCCTGGTATTTGTTGATCTTTTCTTCCGTTTTCAAGCCTATCCTGCTATCACCAGGGCATGCCACATCAATAACATAACACACCAATAGAGAGCTCTTGTCTACAACAACGATTTCATGCCTGTTGTGTAGCATACTCTTTTCCGTCTGGATAGTTAAGTCCCGGAGGACGTTTACTTGTGAGTTCTCACTTACATATTCTGGATTACGTTCGTACCATGTCGCTCGCATCTATCCCATACTGTTTACACAGGTGAATACCTTTGGTAGCGTTATCATGCCTGCGCTTGTACTCCACTTGTGCAAGTTTGGGGGATTCACTTAGGAGATGATTTACAGTTTGATCTTTACAGTAACAAATTCTGCAACTAGCATCCTCCTGAATGCCATAAATCCTTGCCTTGATTGCATTTGTTCTCAAAGACTAGCTTTCTGCAGCTATAATTAGTGCCTTCGTGCTTTCTTTAGATGGCGTCACCGCCAATATTTATCGCTTGCTATTCCCTCCGTCTCTTGGAGAAACTGGCCATGGAGAGCTTTGCCTTGCACTTCATTCATATGCTTCTCGAATCATTACCTCTTGAAAATTATTGTCACTGTCAGTATCATTGCCGTTGTTCTCATTGTCACTATCACTGTCTTTGCCATTGTCACTGTCGCTATCACTACCACTATCACCATCACTGCCATTGTCTTTGTCATTGTCACTGTCTGTCATTGACTGTCATTGTCTCTGTCACTGTCATTATCATTGTATTTGCCATGGTCACTGTAAGTGTCACTGCTGTTGTTATCACTGTCACTGTCACTGTCTGTCACTATCACTGTCATTCTCTTTGCCATTGTCACTGTCATTGTTATTGTCAGTGTCTTTGTCTTGTCACTGTCACTGTCTGTCACTGTCACTGCTGTTGTTGTCATTATCACTATCACTGTCGTTGTCATTACTGCTGCTATAGTCACTGTCATTATTGCCACAGTCAAACTCAACACAACTTAAAACTTCTCACCCTACTGACTTAAGTGTCCTTACCCAGCTGAGTCCCGAACACTAATCTCGTTCTGCAGACTCTTGCTTCCACTCCCACTCAGTGTGCAACACACGATATCTGCATTCAAAAGAATGTCACGGCGAATGCGTGACTCCATCTTCCTTTGTTCGCACACACGATCCTTCTGTTGACGAATGTCTTTTTCCAAGCCACGTTTCTTGTCAGTCATTTGTTCAATTTCCCTCTTCTTTTCTTGGCACTATAAAGCAATCAGAAAAAAATTCTGAACATAGACCGTTTCCTTACTTAGAACCGATTTTTCATGACCAGGGTAATTTTGAAAAATATATGTAACCTTGCCAAATACTCAATGATCTTAATTTTATGTTTTTCACGCATATGTTATTTCTAAACGTTAAGGAAACGATTTTTTCACAAAACTCTTCACAGAAAATAATTTTTTTCTGACCAAATGCATTACTCATTGACTTCAAACCAAATTTAAAAATGTTTACAGACGTAAATAAAATTTCCGACTTTGAAAACCCTGAAAGGCACCCCAACCACATCACCTGACAGTGGCATCCCTCAACACAAAAAATTACTATTACTATTACTATAATTTTCATATAAACACGTGTGGATAATATTTCTATAGAAACACCGACACAGCATCCAATGAAATAAATGCTGATTAACAAGAAAGATACGGATGATTAGCTAAAATCAATAATCAATCGATATCAATTTGCTGATTGAAAATGATGAACAATCAAAGTTTAAGATCTACTGCTGTCTACTTCTAAGGAATGTTTATCACTAATGACAATCGATAGCTCATTTGTAATGGGTGTTGATGATACAATAATGATAATATAAAAATGTAATTTAACTGAGTCAAATCTTGGATATCATTAAATCTCTTACCAGCTCATATTAAAAGAAGCCCACAGAACTTGAGGTAGAGTGTGGCCACACTTGTTCAACAGATGAAAATAACAGCTTTGATCCTAATTATTAACTATTTTTCTCCTCACCTTCTCGGTACATCCGAGCACATTAAATGAATGACATTGCTTTTCCACATCATCTAGGGCTTTGTTTAGCTGGTTTAGTTGTTCTCTCAATTGTCCAAGGTTGTCTGAGCTTAACTGTCCGAGTTTGCCAATTTCTTGCTTAACAAGACTGTCCACACTCAAACCAAAAACGGTCGGGTTTATGTGAGATTTGCGGCCAACCCTAACAATGCTCAAATTACCACAATTAATCCATCTTTTCTTCCCTAGAAAACAGGATACAAAAAGTTGGGTTAATTTTGCTTTTCAGAAGGTTATCGTAAATGTAATCTTAATAACATGTGCAGTTCCCTGAGCTCCGAAGACTATTATCATTAAAAGCTGATACTGCACTTGTTGCACACTCCTTTAAACTCCCTTAACCTCCTTCACAGCCGTAGTTGTCCTCCATAAGCTAATAACATCTGCTCACCCAAGCAAAATATTCCTTTCCTTTTGTTTTCGTTAACCAATAAAAACATGGATTGTTAACAGTTTAGTGTTTCAAATAAGCAATGCCTGGAATCCGTTTTGTAATTGGTCAATGTAGGGAAAGGACTATTTTGCTAAACTAAGCAGATGTTGGCTGGCGGAGTTCCCTCTGCCAGAGCTCCAATACACAAATAAGATAAAGTTGCACAGGACAGAAGAAAGTCACAGCAGAAGTTGGAGTTACTGTGGATTGCGCTACGAAACTTTAATTCCAAAGGCGACAAGCTAAGGAAGTAATTACAGCTCTGTAAATATGAGGCTTGCACTAAAATGAGATACCCTCCCACTGTACCTTTTCCTTTAGCAATATATGTAGCATAGCGTTACGGTGTAACATATAAATGTGTACAGGGGTCAAAATAACAGAAGGTCTGAAAGCCTAACAGACTAAAACAACAATATTTTTAGTAGCCCAAAATCAATAATGCCAGCGGTTCCAAAGTAGTCAAGCAAAATTCACATTACACGATACAAGGTGTCCTGTTGGGGGGAATGGCTGCATCGTGTGCAAATACATTTGAACTTCAAGTTTTACGCTTCTATCAATGTGAAACATATCATTTAAACAAAGCTAAGCTGAAACATTGATATGGATTCCAGAACTGGTTTCTTTGAACATAAAAACGAAGTCTGGCGGGCTCCAAGATGGCCCAGCTTAGTAGCCTACATGGTGAGACATCTGATAGACTACCAGTCTACACTGAATGTTTTTTGCAAGAACTCGGTTTATAAAAATCATGAGGCTCAAAATCGCCTGAAAATTGAGAATTATCTAAGAATCAGCTCAGGCTTAGTTTTTTTTTGTTACATTTTTTCCATGCATATAAAAGATACAATTTCTGGAATTCATTATTGTCATTATTTTACTCTATCTATGTATCTCAATAATTCGTATTAGTATTTGAAGCACATTATTAGGAAAAGGGTCTCATCACCCATGTCCTAACCAGCTCTCTTAAGAATAAACCTAAAGATGCATTTTTAAACAAAATTGATATTTATTGAATATTTTGGTGCAAAACAGCTCTTAAGTGTTGATTTAGGTCAAAGCTCATTTTTTTATCATTTTAAAAAGCTTTTGATAGAGCAGAAAACGAGCAAGAATTCCGACAAAATTGACTTAAAATGCATGCGTATCCATCTCTCATGGGAGTTGCCGCTGTCTTCTTTGGAAATTAACAAAGCTCAAACAGTTTCTTGACACATCATCACATTTGTTTTGCAAGCTGTCACAAATGGCTTGCATCCGGTAAGTATCGTTTGTAGAAGTGTTTTAGGAGTCATATTTCACTTCAGAAACTCCCTGGCTGGCATCATTAAGTCAGAATGGTGGGTCGAGGCAAGTTTCTAAAAGAATCTACGATCGCGAACCGCCAAAACTTACGAAGCTTGACTTGGTGCAGGTCGCAAGTGAATCTATTTTCCTAGTCATTCTGAGGTGGATTCCAGCACCTGCTGAGTCGTTTTAAACACATTTTGACTACTAAATATCTCGACGAGCACAAAAGTTTGCCAGTAGGTGTGGGTGGCTCGACACTTACAAAAATATGAAATAGATATTGGTAGAAGTCCATGCTGCATGTCGTATTATTTTGATCACGTGGCCAATGCATTGGGTAAATGTATTTGTAAAATTACTCTGATTAAATGGCTGTCACTTGGTAATACAAGAAGAGGCAATCATTGCATACAAGCGGGAAAGGGACAAGGTGAACTTTGCCAGAGTTGTAATATTCTTGACTGGAGATGATATTTTGAATGAGTTATAAAAGGCAAAAATTGTTAGTTTTCGGCTTCAATTCATAAATGCGACACTATAGCGCTCTGATGCTTTGGTTCAAACCAGTCAAGATTTTGTTCGAAGTAGTGGTTCTATTATATTTGGGAGCTCGTGCAAGTTATTAGTAGAGAATATTACCGGCTTCTTATAGTTCTGATAATTAATTCGAGAAGATTGCAACTTTTCAAACAATACAGTGTCACAGTAGTTAATCACGCCATTTGAAGTTCATCTTTTCAGCTCTTTGTAATGTTGACTTCAATTTAGGGGAAAGACAAGGTGGTGACTATTTTCAATTAATGGAGATTACGCGGATACCAAAAAAATAGAAATAATAATAATGATATCATTTTGTTTACCTAAATTAGGACCTAAGGTGGTTTTTCCTCTTGGTTCCATTAGGAGACCCTTTTCCTAAAATGGTGGTAGCTTGCAGTCACTATATTATTGGGCACTGTGGTCACATGGGTTGCGGGCATTACCCCTTGCATTCAGAATGTGCATTCAGCCCTTCAATAAAGTGAGCCTCAGTCAGTTGCAGCAGTCGAAAGCTGTTTCGGCCTTATTAGGCATGTTCAGCACGGCACATCTAACAAACAGGCTTATAGATTCCCAAGAGAAACATAAAGAGTGCATTCCTTTTGTAAAATTCAAGTCTGGATTTTACAATCTAAATCTGGGTTTTGCGTTCCATTTGTCACTTTCACACAATATTCGATTTTGGATTGTACTCCAAACGATCCACCCTCGATCTTGGATTATTTGGATTTAATCAATGAGATATGCTGCCTTTTTGCGTTCCATTTACCAATCCCAAATCGGATTTTTGTCTTGACCAGTAAAATCTCTAAAACAAATTTACGAAAATCTGGTTTCGGATTTTGCGTTCCATATTTTTCAGAAATCAATTTCAGATTTGACAATCCGGATTTAGATTTTGCAAAAGGAATCAGGATATGACACACCCTAGACCCTCTTCATTTTGTCAAATCGAGTCTCCCCCAAACCACGTTGGTTGGTTCGATTGAACTGGAAACGAGGATGCGTAGCGTAACGCTTGTAATTGTGTGGGATGTTGCAGTAGTCTTTTTGAGGTGAAGTAGTTATGACACGCCCCGGACCCTCTTCCTTTCGTGAAAGCGAGTCTCCCCCAAACCACGTGGTTCGGTTCGATCGAACTGGAAGCGAGGGTTCGAATTTCTGTTAACAGCCCCCCCGCGAAGAAAGAACAGGCGCCCGCCAAGATGGCCGACTTGCCCGCTGGTGTGAGCGAAGTGGAGGTTGAGGTTGAAACTATGTGTGAACCTCAACAAGAAGTACAAATTGAAACCCAGCCTATGATAGCACTTCAACCGCTCACAGAACCAGAGAGAGAAGAAGTTGTTGTGCAAACAACGGAGGAAGTTATTGAAGAATCAAAGGATACGATAGTCGAAGAAGTATCTGTTCCAACATCCCCACCAACAAAGCAGAGGAAAGGCAGAGGGAGCAAGAACAAAGGTCTTGGAAGATCATCAAAGGGTCAGTCTAATAATACTACATCTAATTCAGCAAATGCTTCAAACAAGGCCAGAGGGGCTGGTAGTTCAGATTCTGAACGTACAGGTACGCGCAAATGGGAACAAAAGCAAGTTCAAATAAAGACCCTTGAAGGCGAATTTGCAGTGGCAATGTGGGCGTCGGGTACGTTTAATGAAACTGGGTGCCCCCTTTTACCAATTAAGTTTGATTTTAAACATTACCGCCTAGTACAACCTTTGCAAACATATTGTTTTGTTCCATTTGCATGTCTTGTGTTGCGTCTCCTTGATCCGATGGCCGCAAACAGAGGAGAAAAAACCACCTCAAGACGAACTCGATGGCTCGCCCGACTTCAGTGAGTACATGATGGGCAAGAAGTTACCTCCCGAAGGCATCCCAGGCATCGATTTGAGTGATCCGAAACAGCTAGCAGAGTTCGCGAGGTAAGATCGAAAGCTAGACCAGTTCGGCAGCCATGTTGAAAAACCCATGTCAAAACTTGAGCCTTTGTTCGCGGCCAAGATGGCGGACACGCCAAGATGGCGGACAACAATGGCGGCTTTTTCTGCGCAATAATGCTGGCACAACAGTCTGCAGCTGGCGCAGCATTTTAACTTGTGTCTTGTTAAGTTTAATACGTATAAGTGTTAAAAATTATTGTTTCTAGAATGTCTGTCATTTTTAACTTTTTTGCGAATTTGAAAATAGTTAGTTCTTTGATCCCCTTCTTCTTTCAACCGAAACTGATCAACTCGGTCGAAGACACCGCCGTCAAGAAAACGTTAAGAAAAAAGGCACTTATAATAAAAAAAGGTGCAAACCGTTTTCTACATTTCGACTTTCCTCTTTGTTCTTTCAGCAATAGCAGTGAACGGAAGAAAAAACATCTGGTGTTGCCAAATAAATCGCGTTTTGTTATAGTTTGGCACAAATTTTTCTTTGTATTTTATAGAATGAACACGTACAAGAGCCTTTGTTTTTCAGTTTTATATTTTTTCGGAAGAACAAATTCAGTTAGCTTGTTTTTTGCTGAATTTTCAAAAATCAGACTCAAAAAATTTTTTCATGAATTTATTTTTATGTATAAAAAAAACTATTCTTCAAGAAGAATAAAGTAAATGGTCACTAAAGATGTTTTAATCAACTAGTTCAAAGTTTGTGGTTTGTATGTGACTGGTTGTACCCAGATAAGTATTCATAAAATGCAATTATTGTTCATGGCATTTAATATAAAGCATAATAATTAATTTTGGAAAATTGATCTTTTGAAAACTCATTTAAGATTTTTGGTAGATTTATTAAAAAATGGCTCAAACTTGTGGACCGATAATATTATACTTTTTAATAGTTTTTTTTACTAAGATTAGGCTCCAAGCTGTTGATAGGCCCTGCTTTGGATGTTAAATTGCAAATTTCCTGAATTGCGGCATAAGTACAGTCAATTGATGCATTCTTTTAAAAGAGCATTCTACCAATTTTCAAATCTACTTTTTACCACTTAATTGTGTTTTATAAAAAGTTGTCAAGATTTTTTCACTCATCCTGGAATAATCTTCAGTCGAACAAAAATAAAGTGAGGTGCCAGTTTGTTTGGCCTTAAATACAATTGTTTTGTCAAGATACAAAAAATAGTATTCAAACATAATCATTGCAGAGCTGTGTATAGGAAGATATTGTGTGGAATTAATTCTCTTTCCTGTACACAACAGCCTTGTAAACATTAAAACATTAATCACAATGCTGCAAATAATTATTTTGATCACAAAACTGTCTAAAAATGCCCTTGGCAGTCACATTCTCTGTCTGTAATATGAAACTGTTGTATACCGAGTGGTAGCAAGATCAGAAATATGATATATTCACTCTCCACAGTGGTGATACCACTTTTATCAACACGTGTGTGAGATCATTTTTGAACCAATCAGCTTTTTGCATTTTTGCATGGTTTTCAAAGGTTATTTTTCCATTAATACAAAAACTCACTCCTCTGCAGTTTGCCAGTCACAAATTTCCAGCGATTTCCAAAAATTTTCAAAACTCACAAAATTATATAAAATCCAATTTAAAAGTACTTCTGAAATTTTCTAAAAATTTCTAAAGATTTTCAAACACTGCCAAAAATTTTCAAAGATTTTTTGATAATTTTTAAAAATCAAAACATGCATAAAAAATGGTTTTTAAATATTTAAGAAGCTTTCCGTACATTTTGGGAAACTTGCATAGTTCCAATGATTCTGAAGATTTTCCAAAGACGTAGGCGTCACTTGACTGTGAAGATTTCATATAATAAAAAGAAAATTACATGGCCACATTGAGATTTGCTTTTTATCTTTTTGAGTTGAAAATATTTCTTACTCATTTGCTTCACTCGCGTGTGAGAGAGATTACCAACACTCGAAGATGAAATCTGTAAGGCCATGTAAAATCCTCTATTTACCAATCTATTTTAGATTCTTTGCTTTTGATTCATTTCATTTTTAAAACAAATTGAAATGAATTCATGGAAAAGGAATAGTATGTTTAATTATTTCTTATATTTGTATCTCCAGAATGAAACCCAAAAAAGTGAAAGAAGAGGAAGGCAGCAGAACAATAGCATGTCCACAAAAGGTGGGTTTAGATAATTTGCCTATTTAACCCTTTCAGCCCCAGGCAATTTATCAAGATCTGACTTCTCCTTACATAACTCAGACAAAATAATATAACTGATAATGAGAAATATGGAATTGATCAAGTATAATAAGTGCTTCTATAAAAAGTAAGGAGCTCAGTTGGAAGAATTTACCAACACATCATTGTTTTGTCATGTTGAAGGCCTAAAGAGTTAA
>JAOCPT020543175.1:0-11300 GCA_026546935.2 Palythoa grandiflora | reverse complement strand
TTCTTTCTCCCTACGAAGAAAACCAAGAATATTGTCACAGTTGTTTGTCCTCTCAACTCTATAATAGAAGACCAGCTAGATATTTTAAAGAGTAGAGGTATTACTGCAAACATGCTCGTTGGGAAGGGACAAAATAATGCCACAGAAAATTTGTTTCCATCGGCGCAGCAGGAAAACAAGGACAGCGATAAAGATGCAATTCATATTCCCGATAACATACTAAAAGGAGAATGCTCAATTGTATTCGCACATCCAGAGGCACTATTGAGCAAAGAAGGGAGAGCACTGATGGCAAGTAAAGTCTACCAAGATAATGTCGTTTGCTGTGTCATCGATGAGGCTCACTGTGTTGAGATATGGTGAGTTATATGTAACTTAACTTAAACTTAGTATTTAGGACTTCCCATTTTTTATTCAATTATTGTTACTCGGAGTTAAAAGTTTGGGGGTCTTAGTTTTGAAGTTTCAGGGTCTTAGTTTTGAAGTTTTTGGGGGTCTTGGGGTATTCGTTTTGTAGGTGTTAGTTTTATAGACACTCATCAGTAATCCAGTATCTAAAATTAGACGTCCTTATAAGTACATGTACTGTAGTCGCCTGATTAAGGAGCAATTTTAAAATACCTGGCTTGTTATTAAAATAAGTCTCAAAGCCTAACAAAAGGATCCTTTCCTATTTAGTGGTGTGGAAATTAGTGATTGGATAAGCTACAATGTAGCTGAAATAAAAAAATATCACTTCAGTTGCTGTATGTACACTGGAACCTGCCTGGATGCATGTCCTTGTAATGAGCTTTTAAAAATGTTTGAGAACACAATATTATATTAACCTTTGTCTACCTATCTGGCAGCTAGCAATTATAATAATTTAGCCTGGTTATTTTTTCTAGTTCCAGGAAAGGTGGATAACGCTATCCACCAGATAAATCAGTATTCAGCGGATAGTGTGGAGGATAATGTTATCCAGCCTTCAAACAACTGGGGCCAGTTTTGTTGTTGCCTGACAATATAAATGGCAATACAACTTTTCTCACATCTTTATTTTTTGTTCATTTTAATTAGGGGTGAAGAATTTAGAACTGATTTTAAGGACCTGTCTGCTTTAAAGGCCCTTTTCCCCACTGTACCTATCATGGCCCTTACTGCAACTGCACCGCCACATTTGCTCACGAATTTAAAACAAAGTTTGTCATTGCAAAAAGGCTGTAAAGTTGTTGTTGCAAACCCAAACCGCTCAAACATTTTTTATGACAAGAAGATGAGGATGAGTAACCACCATGGGTATGAAAGCTATGACCAGATTCTCATCCCAATTGCAAATGGATTGGCTCTGCAGAGGGAAAAGTATCCCATGACCATCATTTACTTGAAACTGAAGTACTGCGGTTATGTATATGGATTGTTTGAACAAATCTTACAAGATAAACAATTTGTGGGCGGCACCAAAGATCCAGCTGCGAGGCTTTTTGCCCAGTTCCATGCTCCTCAAACAAAACGAATGAAAAAGAGCCTTATTGAAGAAGTAAAAAGGGAAAATTCAAGGGTGAGGGTGTTATTCGCAACATCAGCACTTGGAATGGGAGTCAATGTACCTCATGTGGAACATGTTTTACACATCACACCACCAAGCAACATTGAGTCTTACGTGCAGGAGACTGGACGTGCTGGCAGAACAGGAGTCCCATCTAAAGCCACACTTTATTACAATAATTCTGACATTGCCAACAACAAGAAGCATGTTCAAGATCCAATGAAGGAATACTGCAAATCCCAAACTACTTGTCTTCGCAAACTGATTTTGGAGTATTTGGGGTTTCCAAGTATTACTCAGGAGAGATGTTGCTGTGTTTGCGATGCAACATGTACTAATGTTGTGAACAAATTACCTAGTAAAGCTAAACATAAAGTGAGGGTCATGCCAACTGAAAACAAAGCTATACTTGAAGAACTTATTTCCAGTGAGCTGGATGAGTTTGAGGCTCATACAAGTTTGCCTGGTGGGATGCTCTTCAGTTTCTCCCATGAAAAGAATGTTCTTCAAAAGATCATGGATGGAATTGACTACATCGAGACAGAATCAGACCTTCTTGATGACTACAAAATATGGAATGAGACCTGCTCATCAAAGATTTTTTCCTTCATAAGCAAATATGCTCCACTGATTGAAGATAATACCTGTGACACTTCTGATGTCTGAGCTTCTCACTTCTTTGAAACTGTTCACATTATTATGAGGTATGTTTTTCTTTACATGTCCTTGTTAGCTAACATGTAACTGAAGATTGAATGATTCTGCAAGTTTGCTTGGCCAACATCAGTTCATTTAATTACTTACTGGCACATTGTTTCTTTTATATCTGACCTAGTTTGCTACTTGATCCTAGGTACTCTGGAAAATTCGTAAAATTTACAGACCATGTAAATTTTTTATAAAACATGTTTTTTCCCTGTAAATAGAATGCAAATTCACATTTACATGGAGAATGTACATTTACATGGTATTGACTTATCAGCAAATTACATGTAAATTTGGCTTTTATAACAACGAAAAACTGTGGAAATTAAATGTAAATCTTATAGATGTCAAAGAGAAAACCGTGTAAATTATGTTAACTGATCATGTAAATATTACTGTTGTATGATAGAAGAACCATGTAAATATTGTATAAATTCTGAAATGAAACATGCAAATATGATGTAAATTTTTCAATAAGACAATGTAAATAAAATGTAAAGGTTTGGTGGAAGAGAATTCCAAAAAGTTGGGCCTTGATAAGAAATTGTTCACTTCCTTATGTTTGTTCAACACTTATGTGGTCTATAAGTACTAGCATTTCTCGTTGGATGATCATGCATCTCAGAGCTTTTTTCAAACAATGAATGGAAGGATTTTAGTAACAGTTTCTTACTAAATAGAAACATGAACAAAGCAACTTGCAAGAGATGTATATTCACTATATATCAAGAAGACCGTATTCATAAAAAATAGGTGCAGTATGAGTATATGGTTCTGATTTTGAAATAATTCCTATAACCCTTTTTTGTAAGGCACAGTGTCTATCTAAAGTAGTTGAATAAGTTCCCTCCCCAGGCTAAATTACCACAGAACAAATATGGATATACAAGAGAAAAATATAGTTTTTATTTTTCTATATTTCTGAGCCACCCTACTGCTTGACAGTCTGAATAGATGCAAAATGAAGGTATGAATCTGCCGATTGGAAAGTAATATTTTTGTAGGGGTAGGGAGCCAATATGCCATTTTCCTTATACAGTGCATTCTGGATTTGTAAAATTTAATTTTGAAGTAGACCATGTCTATTACACTATATGATACATCACATGCTGCACATTTTTTTGTTTCTTTGAATCTCTATTTGTATCAATTGCTGAGCCAACATGAATGTGTAATTAAGAAAAGATCTTTACCCCCACCATGGAAGAAACCAGAAATTACAGAGGGAGTGAGGAGCTCAGTAAACTTCATATTTTCTACATAGTGGGTTGAGAGTTGACCCCCAACCCCCTGGAATTTCCAGACTTTTTTAGAGAGTTATATGAAAAATCCCAGGGAAATTGTTCCCCCTTCAACCCCTCTGGAAATTCATATCCCTTCCATGGTGAGGGGATTTGGATATTTTTTTTGAATCACACAGTTCCAGAGGGGTGGGTTTTTTCAGGTGAATTACAAATGTAATTACAAATAATAATTATTTTGATGAAATTCCCTCTGTGACTGAGGCATAGATCGTTAACACCAAAGCAGAATGTTCTTGTTCTTAGAAGTGAGACTAAAGTTATATTTTTCCTTCTTTGCAGAAATTAAGAGCTTATTATCTTGGATGAGCGATCAGGCCATCCATGCTATCCCATCTTTGCTCAAGAGTGCCTGGATGTGCAAATACAGTTGAGCACTCTCCTTTTAGAATGTTATCGGGAATATGAATTGCATCTTCATCGCTGTCATTTCCAAATGTCTGCACCGATGTGACATTACTTTTGCCCTTCCCAACGAGCATGTTTGCAGTAATACCTCTACTGTGAAAAATATCCAGCTGGTTTTTGAGAGGACAAACAACTATGACAATATTCTTGGTTTTCTTCATAGGGAGAAAGAATAGTAATCAACAAAATATCTATGACTTGAAAATCCTATTTGCAAAATACCAAATAAGATCTCTGCTCTTCAGAATGAAATTAAAGCACTTGACTTTCAAATGGTTTGAATTAAATTATTCCTCACTTATAGAAGCTGTAAATTAAAAGATGGGAAGTTGGCACTATTCAAGGCATTTCCCAACTTTATCAAGATTGTGGCCCACCCCCTCTGAAGCCCCTGTTAGAACTTGAAAAGGTTCTTAACAACTGAAAAAGATCAGGTTAGACCCAAAAACTACCTCTGTTGAGGATCTCTGGGATTCCAGGGTTTGTACTCAATGGCAGGAGTGAAATTCAAGAATGGATATTCATTGTTTCAAGGTCCTTGGTGTTTAAACAATTTCAAGGGTGGTCATGAAAAATAATATCAGTGGAATTCCATGGTGGGTGGTTCAAATTATATATTTTCAGGATAGGTAGCTATATGTAAAAGGGTGGTCTGGTAAACATGGGGTGTGAGTTTTTACTGCAGCTGCCATTTGTGGGAAATCAAATGCAAAGGCATGAAACTGACCCTGGCTTGTTTTTGTTTCCAAAATGTGTTTAATGATAAACCATGTTCCTTAGGACAGTTCACTTCGATTTTGTTGGGGATCCTAAGAGTACTTTGGCTTGTACACTGGCTTCTTATTCATGGTACAGTAGACCAAGTTGTATTACAGCAAAGGAGTTAACAATTTTAAGCCTTAAATCATGGCCCTTTGCTTTCCACAGTCTTCTGTGAACACTAGTCAAAACCTGTCTTGAGGTTTTTGCACAAACAATTTCCAACACGATTTTTAACTTGCTGAAGTATCTTACAAATTCAGCAATAAGTTTTTATCATGATAGCAGGCTTCAAATGACTTTTAAAAATATGCCTTTCCAACAACATGTGTTGTCAGAAATTATCCATAACACCACCACAGAGAGAATTTTCCAACTGACCCCTGTTCCCTCCAGAATTTCCAATTTCCTCTGTGGTGGGGGTATGGAGTTTTCTGGAAATATATTATGAAGCTGTGCAGGTTCAGAATGATATCAGTCATGCTATTCCAGGGCAATGGCAGCTTGTGTGCAAACGGCCAGACAAAGATGCTACTAATAATTGTGGATGGCATAAGGAAATTCAGAAGGGTTGGGAATAATATAATGAAACTGTATGAGTTTGACAACTGCTTGCATGGGCGATTTCCAGCTAATTTTGCAAAATTTTCAAATATTCCAAAGAAGGTATCATTGTGGTAGGTGTGGCTTTTTCAGGCCATTTTTTATTGCATGGAGCAGGCTGAGTGGTGCAAGTCTGGAATTGCCTAATATGACTGTTTCCCTTGACATAATGAGGCTCTCAATTAATGAATTTTGATTTATTTTAGTAGTCATTTGAAATCTGCTTAAAACTGAATCTGGGGATGTATACTGGTAACAGACCCTCTGATCCCCACCCTGAACTTTATTAAAGTGATGATTACATGTACCAATGGTTAAATATTGTTAAACTTCAAAATGAAAACAATTTGCTCAAGATAGAATGGGCAGTTGCCCAAAATATCCTTACCCCCTGTTGCAGACCCCTTGCAGTTAAAGCTACCCACCCTGGAAATTTTGAATCTGAACCACTCACCCAGGAATTTGTGATTACTGTACCTACCCTTGAATTTAGTATTTTTTTTGGTACCCACACAGGAATTCTGGGCTCCATTTTGACCACTTAGCCTAGATTTCCAGAGGTCCTCAACAGGGGGAGTTTGGATTTTTTGTGATTGTCCAATTTGATGTAAATTGTACTGATTTGACACCGTACTAAATCAAATTAATGAAGTAATAGCAAATGATACATGTCAATTTGAAAGTTCTTCCATGTGTTTTTTTAGCCACTGATGGAAATCAACAACCTTCAAATATCTCAGTGGGCAACGTTTAATGTCAGGAAAGCTTTCGTGACACCTCGCAGGCACATGGGTGAAAGGATCCAGCCCCATTAAGTCAGTTATCATTCCTTTTTCATCTTCTGATGAATCACATGTGGTGTGCTGTACAGATTTCTTGTGAATTCCAATTGAATTGTCAAATCTGTCTGTCACCAGACCAATGCCTGTGGTTGCTCTGCATATTTTGCTTATGGAATTCAGGGTTTTGTTAGCTCCCATTCGCTGAACAATGTTTTTACTACATTTGTTCGATATTTCTTGTGCTAGATCATCCTCTATGTTCTTTCCCTTTCCACCCCTCCAGTTGACAAAGAATCCCCATTTAAATTCTTCTGACAATCTAGGGGTTAACAAACACTCAATCTGGGCAATACTAACAAACATCTCAATGGCATACTTGCTGTAGGATCCCAATGACTTGAACACTGTTAACAGCAGTTTCTGGTTGATGAGATTTCTGTTGCCATCAGCTTCTGCTGCAGTATCTTTCATTTGCATTATCAGGATTGACAGAAATATTACACATAATCCATAGTTCTTGACATAATCATCATCTGCATGAGACGTGTCAACTTGCACCTTCTGCAGCAAGAATCGATCAATAAATTTGCTAAACACATCGTCAAAGTATTTCTTTTTAGTTTCCTCGCTGGCACGTGCAATGCTGTCAGGGAAGGAGTGAATGGTTGGCTTGTCATCAACTGTCTTCATTCCAAAGAACTTTAGAGCTGCAGCTACAAGGTAAGCTTTTCCCATACTCAGAAACAAGTCCTCACATCCCTCATAGGAATCTAGAACTTTTGATGGTGTGACATTTCTGCGGTTGTATTTTTCTCTAAAATACTTTGTTGTTCCAATCTGATTCATAGACTCAGCTTTGTGCAGCAAAGAATATGAAAACTGGAGAAGGGATGCCTTTGTGTGCCACATTACAGGCTTAAAAGGGGAACAATGCTCAAACCGATCTGATGGTGTATGTGACCCTGAGAGGAGGTCCTTTGCACCAGCAAAGCGCACTCTTGTTAGCTGATCACCACCAAATGCAATTTTCATATCCCTCATGGGATCAGTTGGGGTTGGTGGTTGGTGGGCATAAGTCTGGCCACTTGATGCTGGGCCAGGTGGCACTGGTGGGGTATATGTGCATGGTACCTCTTGAAGCAATCCAGCTTCCACATAAATTTCTGCGATCCACTTCTCATAAGTTCTCAGAATTTTAACACAATCTTCATATCGGGACTCATCAGCATTGATGATAGGCATACTGACAATGAGAGACTGCTTTGCCATGTCCTCACTATATTGATGTGGTATGTGGTCTGGCACAACACCTTTCAAGAACTTGAAACAGGGTAGAAACTGCAGAATTACTCTTCCAACAATGATTTTGGCACTTTCTGCATATTGCCTCCACTCATTGACATTTAAAGAGAATGTTGAGCGTGAAAGATCTTTGATGTTCCCTTTTGGATTTTCATTAGATAAATGGCTAAAGTTCAATCTGTTTTCTATTAGGTTGCTCGCAAACAAGTGAAGATCTTCGTTCTGAATGTTCTTTCGCATGCTGCCTTTCAGAATCTTGAGGTCCCAGTTGTCACCAGTCCCACGGAATACCTTCCCTTTCTTAATTTCACCGACAACAAGATCAGTGAAATGACCTCCAAGCAGCTTGATTATGGTGTCCCGCCTTGAATGAGACAGGCACACTCCCAGTTTGTGTAGTCTTTCTTGCAACTATAAATTAGAATAAAGAACATTTACTAATCAGTTAGTTGAATTAATTGATTAATTATCTCCAGCTGGATAGTTTAATTTTGGAACAGGATCAGAAGCTAAATTTAATAATTCATTAACATGTATGGCAATATATGAGTTTTTAAAAAGTCACATGACTTTATTTTCTATACTTATGAAGGCTATGTGTTAAAAATTAGGTCAATTAACAATCTACATTCGCTTAGTACCTAATGGTTATGGTGACATATTGCATGACTAAAATTTAAAATATAAAATTGCATGCATATGACTATTCCCATTTTGATGATTCTGATTGTAATTAATCTTGTTTTCATTTCTTAGTTTAATTATTACTTTTCGAGACTGTAAAATATGTTTTACTCATTGCTACCTGTTGCAATATTATAAGTAAACCTGATTCAACTGAATTTTACATTAATTATGTGATTGCAGAAAACATACATGCCACCTAGGAATGTTGTTAAGAATCAATAAAGAATTTATTCCCACCCCTCTTGAAATTTCCAGGAAACTCACATTTACTGTAAATTAATATAGAAGGTATAAAATAAAGTGTGTGTGCATGACATCTATTTGTTAAATTTTTGTCATCCTTCAGTCTTTACTAGCAAAACAACAAATAAAGAAATCAGCTACATATGTATTATTGAATATATGTAAGTTAATGCCCTCCAGCATAAAAATCAGGTTCGTCACAGTCCTTGAAAATCCTGGAAAGTCCTGGAATTGTGGAAAAAATTTTCCATGCCCTGGAAAGTCCTTAAATTTGGGTCGCAGTCTGTGAAAATCCTGGAATGAGCAAAAAAACTTCTTTCTTAACTTCCAAAAACAATGAAAATAAGCTGTTTGTTAAACTATTTTTGATGTCACAACATCCTAAAACAAAACTGTGACTCTGGGAGGCTTGATTTTTATCCACAAACAAATCTTCTAAAGCTTTTTAATACAGTATGCACAATGTCAAACTGAATTTTGAAAAAATGTGTGAATTTATACAATTTAATTGAGAACTGTGACAAAGGGTAACCCAACTCCCAGGTTATAAAAGGAGAAAAATTGCAGAACACAAGTTGCATGAGCAAACCAGAGGCTATTGCTCATACAATCAAAAGGTAAGAAAAATGTGCAGAACTATCTGAAGTAACATCTGTGCTATAAAGTTAATACCCCTTCTCTGGGCTAACTCAGATTTTCCATGTGGGCCTTTCCTATATTTTACATACATTGCCCCATTAAGGGGAAGAAAATTTCAGAACACAGTATCAAGGGGATCTTTAAGTTTAAAAATTTTCCAAGGGGCTGATTAAAATGAATGGAAGTAAGTATATATCCAAGGGGGCAGATAGAAAAAGCATGAATATCCATCAGGGCAGACAGAAATTGAGGAAAAAAAACAAAAAATGGGATATCCAAGAGGGTCATTCAAACAGCAATTTAAAAGAGGTCCCACAGCAATGCTCAATTTTAAGGAAAATTTCGTGTTGTACATAGCCATAGGGCAACTAGCAATTATTTTCTAGTCTTCCCTCAAAAGTGAGCTTTACTGTGTTTATAAAAACCCATTTAAATGTATTAAAAACTAATTAGCTTTTGCTGAAAACAGCCTAGGCAGTTCGTCCTCTTTTTGGTAAAAAAGCAGACGAAATCTACAAGCGCACAAGTTGCTTGCGTTCTCTGATAAGAAGAACTTAAATGTTAAATATAAATTCAAAACAAGATAATGCTTTTTCATTTTGTACATTTTAAGAAAAGATAAGGTTTTTTTTGGCTATGTTAGTAAATACTTGTTTGCATGGCAATTTGTATAGAAATAGAAACTGATCAATGGTTTTGCGCTGACGATATTTTATAATTAATTGCACGTGCCGTTTAACTGTCAGTCGGCTTTGTTTATTGATAGACAAAGATTTTGTTGCTAAACAGCTAATGAAATAAAACAATTGATTTACTTAATGATATAAGCAAACGAAAACTTGATGATAATGTTTATTCAATCTAAAACAGGGGAATTGATAACACAGGTGATCTCGTCCTCCTGTTTATTTCAATAAGGCAAATAAATGATGATGATGATGATGATGTCAATTTGGAACAAAATTCACGGCAACGAAATGCAGATTCATTTCTGAAAATCTTCAAATTAAAATACGATTTGATCCCCTGGCGCACACACTATTCTCACTCATAAAAATTGGTATAAAAGCTTACCTGTTTAGTGCATCCACCCTCGATAATGAGCACTGTGTTCACACGCTTTACAAGATTTAGCTCGTGCCATCTCTCATTCATCAAAATCGAATACAGAAAACTGTATTTCACGCGCAAATCTTGCCTTGTGTTCTCGACGCCTGTATCCTCTCCAGCGATCGCATTCAGTAGTTCTACGAAGAATGTGTAGTTCGATTTCAGTTCTAACCAAATCTTGTCAAAGCTAAATTCCTTCAAGGTCTCGTAATCTTTGCTGTATAAAATGGAGCCATGAGTACGCTTGCAAAGCTTAAAGCTTGACGAAGCAACTTCTTTGACAATCAACTGTTGCAATGCGTCCATCACATTTCGGCAGTGTTCCTTTATAATTGCTGCAAGTACGTTAGCATCTTTTGTTTTTAGAGCTCTCGCTAGCATTTGCTGTTGTTTTTCACTTAGGTGACACTCGTTTCCTGCAACTCCTTCATTGTTTGGAAAAGGTAAAATGGCCCTTGGCTCTTGTGAGACTGAAGAAACTTCATTTTCCAAAAACAGTAGCTGCTTGGCTGAATTACTTCCCGTACGGCGCTTTGCAGGCTGGCGAGAGGAAGGCGACACCTCTACACACCGCTTTACAGTTTGTTCTGATTCTGAGGACTCCTCGCAAATGTCCTGCAGACCCCGAACTTTCAGAATATAATCATACATCCTATTTATAAAAGAAATACACGCCCTGCACAACACGTGAGACTTAGTGTCGCACTCTTCTATGCATATTTGGCAGCATATTTCTACTTTCCTCTTCAGCTCTTGCTGCAAACCAGTTTTACTAAACACTCTAACGACATGCCGACCTTCTTTGGATTCGCAGCAAAGTCTGCAAGTTGGATTTCTTATAGAAATCTTTGTGGGCGTCTCTTTGTTCCCCGCGATATCGGCCATTTTCCCACGCCCTGCAATGTTGCCATTTTCGCATAATTACGTTTTTCCAAAAAGATTTGCATAAATTAAAAAAAGTTATCTAGCCAATCAGAATACAGAACTCGGTGGCCGATGCCAGGGCCTTTTCCCGACCCACCCAAACTCAGGGAAAAGCCCTGTATCGATTCCATGTCAGATATCTTCTAAAAATAGAAACATTACTTGCTTTCGAGTTGGGTTACCAAAAACATTTATAAAATAATTCAAATAGTACGCGCGCTCTGATTGGTCCAAAAACCGTTTTACATGAGAGTATGTAAACACGGTTTCCACGGTTTCCATCGCAACCGGCTTTCCAACTCATTTTGT
>JAOCPT020543138.1:0-11301 GCA_026546935.2 Palythoa grandiflora | reverse complement strand
TCCCTATATTGGTATGAGGGGGGGTACTCCCTATATTGGTATGATAGGGGTGCTCGTATATTTATGGGTCCAAATTTGCAATTTGGTATTTTTCACGGGTTTTAAGAGAAAAATCAAGTTTATTTTTGAAAAACAGTATTTTAGGGGTGCAAAAAAAAACGAGCATGTTTTTGTGCAGTTTTTTTCTACCTTTTTACAATCTATAGCTAGCTTGCTAAATCCTTTTACGAGCCTAAGTGGTCCAATGGAGCCGGTGCTTATCTCTGATTTCTGTAGTGTTAAGCAGATGAGAGTCATTGATTCCCCCTGCATGGGTCACCATCGCAAAAGCTGGTACTCATTTTACCGACCTCAGGAGGATGGAAAGCTGAGTCAAATTTGGCAGAGAAGAAGGTCACACAAATGTTCAACACTCGGCTGGGCCGGGATTTGCGCCTGCAACCTTGTGAACAGAAGGCAGAGCCCTGGTAGAAATCTTGAATAAGATCCTACACAAGATCTTACACAAGATCCTACACAAGATCTTGATAGGATTATAATTTAGGATCCTTTAAGATCCTTTAGGATCTTACAAGATCTTGTACAAGATCTTGTACAAGATCCTGTAGGATCTTACAAGATCTTACAAGATCTTACAGGATCTTACAGGATCTTACACAAAATCTTGAACAAGATCTTACACAAGATCTTGCTAAGATCTTGATTGGTGCAGAACTTAGGATTCTTTTAGGATCTTGGAAGATCTTGTTGAAGATCCTGTAGGATTTTTACAAGATCTTACAGGATCTTGTGGAAGATCCTACAAAACCCCACAGGCGTTTTACATCTTGTATGTATTCTTAGTAGGATCTTGTTTAGGATTGTAAGTATTAACATCCTACAGCAGTGTTCAATCTAGAAATTAGTCAAACAGGGCCAAATATCCCATGTATATTAATTAATGATGGGTTCAAAATTGCCTGGATCAACTAAGTTAAGGAGATATTCTGTATCAGTTTGAAATGTTTAAAATAAAATGACATAAATACTTTTAGCTGCCTTAAGTTCCAAAAATGGTTTCTACCCCTAATCCAAGTTTCTTGGCAAAAGTTTCAAGTAACAAAAAGCTATGGTTGGGGACTGCGATTGGAGGGCAGTTTCACAGAAACCTAGGCTGACATCCAATTCCTAACTATAATAACACAAATAAACAACAATCTGACTCACAATAAACGAAGTATATTATATTTTCGTGAATCTCCTATTACTAGATTGTCAAAACTCAACTCGAGAAAACAGTGGGGTTAGTGTCTAAACACCACCGAGTTATTTAGATACACTTCAGTCTGATGGAAATAATTCCATTTTGCACGTGTGTATTCAACAAGGAGAGAAAAGAGGTAAATTACAGATCAATTATCAATTTGTGACACAGTGAGGAAAGGTTAAGGTGGTAAACCAACTTTTAAAACAGGAAAAAACTGATTATTTTTTTGCTTCTTCAATCATGAAGATTATAAAGCAGAAATGAAGGTCTTTACAGGCTACCTCTTGACTGACTTTATTCCTTCTTTCCTGCTGCAGGAAAATGGGGAAAATACCTTAGTTAGCCTATAAAGATTCTCCTTTCTTTTGTGTTTTGCCATTTGCTGCTAGCCAGATGTAAAATAAAATTGTTCAAGTCCTTTCCCTTCAGCAGACAACCATGAGATCATCCACCCTTTAGTCTGTTTCCGATTGGTGCCTGCAAGCTCAGCATTTAAGTAAGCTCCAGTCTCCCTCCCCCCTTCCCCAAAATCACAAAGAAACAGACTGTCTACAGAACCATTGTACAAATAGTCAGTGCTCAACTTTTATGGTTGTTCTTTCGTCAGAGATGACTTGAATGTATCATGGCTGGATTATATATATTTGCTACAAAATAAAAATAGCATGATTTTATTCTTTTATTTTCTATGTTTAAGGTGAGACCAACCTAATTGTACAATGGGTCTTGAAAATGCTCAATTTATATTGTTTTAAGATGGCCTGTGATGAAAGATCTGTTCTAACGCCCTGTACATCCACAATGTACAATTAAAAAAAGCTAAAAATCCAAGACAGCAAATCATTTTCACAATCTGAAATCATAACTTTATTTAACTGGATAATTTAGAACATAATTAACATATTAACAATCTTTTAAAAAAAGGTTGAACAATTTTCACATTTCAACCTATTCGGGAATCTTTATACACTTAGAACATCAACATAACAATCTGTTGGGAAAAATGGAACAATTTTTAACATTTCAACCTATTCAGGAATCATGTGTGTACTTAATCATGTCACTTGAGTCCTTCTACACAACACAACTTCACTTTGCCGTGCCTGCTTCTTGCTGTTTCTTTTTCCAGGCTTTCAGTTTGTCCAAGCACTTTTGGTTTAAACTTGTTCTGATTTCTCCCCATAGTTTTTCCAACACTTTTTCACCATATCTGACCTTGATGCACTCTAGGAAAAAAATCAAATACAGTTAACTCCTGTCGAATTGAACCCACAGTACAACTCAAACCTTCTGCTAACTTGAAGTAATTTTGTTTTCCCTCCAGATAAATTTTCTCTTGAAAATTTAGACCCACTAAAAAATTGATCTTTTGAAAATTTCACTTGGCTGATTTCAAGTAATAATGCATTGTTGTGTATCAGATAATTATTATCTTGTCACCACTCACACATTCTTTGTCAACTTTCAAATTTTCATATACAAGACAATACTTCATGTAACTGAAAAACTAAATAAGCTTTATACATTTCTTCATTAGACATCTTAGTACTCTGCCTGCCATGCTCATCGGTTACTTTAAGAACTTCACGGGTACTTTCACACTTATGCCTGCTTAGTAATATATGTATTTATATAATAACGCAAGTTATTCTGGCATTTTGATTGGTTCTCGCCTATGATCTATTAGAGGACAGACACACGCTTGACGTCATCATTACAATTTTTTTTGTATTATATAAAACAAATAGATTCCATGTTTTTGTGTGTCTGTTCAGTTATAGATAACAGAGGATGCCAAACACTTTTTTGTTCTTACCACAATTTGACGTTATCTGTTATCTATAATGGAACAGACGCACGCAAACATGGAATCTATTTGTTAAATACAAATATACTGATGAGTACTACATATATTATTATAATCAAATATTGATAGATATTATTATTCAAAGAGCCATTTTTGTGGAAGTTCTTGTGATAAACTATTGTTGTTGTTGTTGTTATTATTACTATCATAAACAATGATGCAAATTACAAAATATATTCACAGCATGTAATCTTTCATATAAAATTATGCACTTGACATTAATATATTTTGTCCATAATTTCTGTACTCACTTTTCAAAAGGTTAATTTTGTTTTGATCAAGCGGTCGTTTAGTTCCTTCCTTGGCCGGTTCAACACATCCTTCCCTTAATTCCTGGTCAGTGAAAAGGTGGGATAACAAAGCTGTTGCATACAGTGTAGGTTTCTTGTTTTTGGCAGGCACTTCCTTCAGAAGGTTCACACCCTTCACCACCTTAAAAATGTAAAACACCATCTAGATGAACACAGAAAACGAGATTCATTTTTTGCCAACAGAAAAGCAACTTATTTTCATAAGGTCTCAATACTATACTCAATATAAATTATTCTTGAATATTGCGATTACAACATCAACATCTTTGCTCATTAATCCTTTCAGCCCCAGACAATTTATCAAAATCTAACTTCTCCTTACATAACTTGAATAAAATAATATAACTGGCAATGAGAAATTAGCAATTGATCAAGTGGAATAAGCTTAAAGGGTTAAGCAAATTAAGGAAAGGTATTGGCTTGCTACATTAAAATTTTTTGATTGCAAAGCGAAAACCAATTCAACCAGTTTTTTTAAAAAAATTTGGCACATTCTGCATGTCCTACATTTAAAATCTTCATAAAAAGAGGTGATACTGAAATAAATGCCAAAACTTTAGCTTAATGCTATCTATGGACTAGTAGTGAATTACTATAATACAATATAACTGTAGCAAATATACAGTAAATATACAAGAACCGATACATGCAACAACAGCTGCTGTTGTTCTACTACATGTATGTTCTTGTCTTGAAACTTCATACAAAAAATATGGTTATGAAAAAAATAAATGTACATGCCCCTTCAGTAAACACATTGAAATTGATGATTTTAGCACTTTTGAAATATGTTTATTCAAATTTATTGATCAATCATTTACCAACTATAATCAAGTTATATATTTACAAAGAAAAAACTTACAAACTCAGCATCATTGTAGTCACTGCCAGATGCACTATCTGATGTTTCACAACACTGTGGACTTGAAGGCCTCTGAAATCCATATAATACATATTTTAGTCAACTAATTACCCCTATGGAGTTCTTCACAGATCTTGCAAAACTGTATGGTACATGTAAGTTATACCAGTTGTTTATGTAACTGACAGTCTGAAAAATATTGACCTGTTCAGAATAAAATAAGTTTATAAAAAAAAACTATTATTGGTGATAACTGCTTAGTGCTCTCCACAGCATGGTACTGCAGCGCTGTGCCACTCTGCTCGTTTTTCAAAAATAAAAAAGTTGAAGGTGAAAAGGTTTTAGAATATTTAAAATGTTCATGAGTGTTAACACTTGTTAATAATTATTCATAAACATTTGAAATATTCCAAAACCTTTTATAATCTTCTTAACTTCATGAATTTTATTAATAAGCCTCTGCTCTGCTACCTTTACTCTTGGGAAAACTCTGAATTGTCATTCCAATAACTAGATTTTCCCGTTTTGTATACTATTATGCTACGCAAGCATGATGTAAATTTACCAGTAATAATTCTAGGTGGTTTCAATATCTCGGAACATTTCTTAAGATGTCAATGAACAGATATTTCTTATGAAACTCACTTTTCTCTTAGTGGAAAGTTCTGGTGATACCGGTATTTGTGATGGTCTTTTTTCCTTTCTCTCTTCTATGAACTCCTTTACACATTCTTTAATTTCATCAAGTTTATTGTTGACCCTTTCAAACTCTTTCAGCATCAAATTATGGTCAGATGATGAAGGGTGATTCTGCTCCTATATAAAAAATCCAAGACAGTATGCTTCTTAATTTGAATGCAAAATTCTTTATATTGCAACTACATTTTTTTGTGAATAAGTGACAACAGTTATCTTCATCATTATTAAGCAATTTACATGTAAGGCAATGCAGTGGCTTGCTATAGTAAACATTTTTTGGCTGAAAAGCCAAAACCTGAATTTAATCAGTTTTCTAAATTTGGACACATATTGCAAGTCCTTCAGAAAATTTTTATAAATTTCTTTTTTCTCTAAATTGAAAGTGCTTAAATTCTCCATAAAAAGAAGCAAAACTGAAATAAAGGCCTAACTTTAACTTAATATCATCTATACACTGGCAGTGATTATTACTAATAAAACTATAATATTTGAGGCAAAACTACAATACATTTACCAGTACCTTGTTTTTCACAGTTGTCAAAAGACGTTTGACTCTATCTGTTTCTTTTTCAAGCTCTATCTCATCTGCAACTTATAAGAATTAAAGCAAATTTAGTTTCCAAATATTTTGTTGCATATTAAGCTGGTACACTAGAACTGATATAGAGATAGCTTCAGAAATGTTTAAAGTAAACTATCAAATAATCTGGAATAATTGACATATTATCAATATTTGCAGCTGCATTCCTACAGTACATACAATCTTTTGCTCTCACTTAAAACAGTTGAGAAATAGATGGTACTGGGATTTGCCCTAATTGGGATTCTCCTGCTCTCCGAGACAATAATTGTGCATGTGTGAATGAACCAATGCATGGTTTCACTTGTTTAATGTTGAATAATAAAAATAGTTGCATATATTATCTTCTGTAACAGTTTTATATAGTGCTTAGAAGGCTGTGTTTAAAGTGTGTGTATGTGTGTTGGGGGGGTGACATTTACAAAAATACCAAACTAAGGAGGGGAGTAAGTTGTTTTATGACTTGGATCTGAGTGGGAGGGAGTATAGATTTTTTTGTATTTCATTTTTTAGGGGGGGGGGGGAGGCTACAATTTTATATGTTGTCTTCAATTCATTTATTTACCCCCCTCCCCTTAGCTATAAATAACACACAGTCCCTTAGAGCAACTTTACTCCAGGTCATCCCCAGCCTTACAGCTGAATTAATTGCTGTATAAAACAAATTGCATGAAAAATGTAAAGTGACTTCTCAATTTGCTAAAATATTGCTCTTCTGGAAATTAAAAATAATCTTGTGCCAGTGTTATTATCACAAATCATAAATTTATTATAAAAAGCGTACCTTTTGTCTTCTTTGTCTCTACTATTTCTGCTTCTTCCTCGTCAGATGATTGTGATTCGCTGCTGCTATATTCATTCAGAACTTTTTCAAGTTTGGACTGTTTTTTTGCACATTCGTCTTTACTTCCTAACAAATATGGGCATAAATTATTAAATACTTTACCGACATTGATGAGATTTAACTTCGGGCTTCGGCAGCAGATTGACATAATTTTATGGTTAACTTCTAACTCAAACCCTTTTGTAACTCCAGCCAGGTGTACAATACAGTAAAAAAGCCACAAAGCCTGCAAACATAAATTATACAATCATGTACTTACCTATGAATACAACAGAAGCATTCCACTTCTGTCCCTTGCTCGAGCCTTTAACTACAACGTCATCTTTCACCTTTGGATTCGGCTGAACAATGGTAGCATTTTTGCCATCCACGAGGGAATATTTAGCTTCATGTGGAAACCATACTACATAGCACATGTTCTGCTTCAACTGAGAATCTGTGAATGTCAGTGTGAGAGAAGCTGAAAAATGAACTATTTCTCACGTTTTTCATGAAATTCATGACATGCACCAAGCCAGCAAATTATCGTGCAGACGAATGTGTCATGCAGCTCCTTAGCTACAAAAACAGAATATAGATATTCAATGCTAGAGTTATGAAATAAAACCGCAAGAAAACAATTACCTGGATATTTATCTGCAATTTGTTTCGTCTGCAGTCTGACGCTTTTTGCCATTTTTTCAGTCATAACGCTTAGTCCAAGCAAAAAAAATCCAAGCTAGGTGCGCTGCAAAAAAAAAAACTTCTCGCAACTACATTTCGGCGCGAAACTGGAGGAAAAGCGGCAAACTAGCCAATCACAATTCAAATTATCCAATGCTAGCCAATCAAATGCCTTTGTTTGTCACCACGTGTGTGTATTCAGTTATATGAGGTCTTACATCAAGTTCATTCATTTTACAACATGGCGGATGGATCAGATAGAGAAATTTCGTCAGAAGGTCCGGAATCCAGCGAAGAAGAAGCTTCTTCTGATGATATCAGTAGTGCTGATGTGCATAACAGTAGTTACTCGGCTGAAAGTAGCATTTCGGATATATTACGGCCGCACAGTGATTCTACAGATGAAAACCATTCGATACTATCATGGAACTATTCCAGTGAATCGGTCTGCAGCGACGATTATGATACATCTTCAGCCAGGTCATTTGATACTGAAAGTCTTGAATTTGAAAATAACCGCAATGAAAATTGTAATTATGAACAGTATGCAGGGAATGGGAATCAAGCAAATGATGAAGAAGCAGGAGTAGGTGTTACAAATGAGGGATCCGATCACGACAGTGACTTCGACGTCTTCGGTAAGTTTGTTTTTGTACAATGCTTGGTACTTAATACTGAACTGTGTACATGCATTTTTTATAAGAATTAGATAGTTTTGGTCGAGGTACATTTTCAATTTTTTAGCAAAATCATCCTCATATTGCTCTAAAGTTCTTAGTTATGAATTGTTTTGAGAACATTTTTAATATTAGTTAGTTTGACCTATTGGCCATGTGACAATAACAATAATATCAATTATTATTTACAAATTCAAAATTGAGTGGAAGGATCTTTGTTAATCATTTTAAAAAAAGAGTTGTTGTCTGGAATCTAAGTCACCTTGAAATTTTATTGCAATAACATGAAGAAGTATAACCTTTTGACCTAGCTGTTACTGATTTGTCACGTGTTACTCAGATAATATTGCTGAATAACATTTATAATTCTGAATAAGATTTATAATTTTCAGATGAAGATAACTATGCTGCTTGCAGAGCAAAGAGGCCAAGATGGGATGGCAGTGACAGTAATGACCCAAATCAAGATGACAGTGATTGTGACATGCACCAGTTTTTTTCAGGCAGCAGCAGTCAATTGTCAATAGACTCTAGTGCTACTAGCGATGATAATGACTCAGATTCTGATGTATCTGGAGATCATGACACACCAGTTTATGAAGGTGCTTCACTCACTGTTAGTCAATTCAACTGCGCTTTTTTGGCTCTTACTCAGAAGCACAATCTGCCTTCCCAAGCCATTGAAAACATTTTGAAGTTTTTGCAGCTGATCCTTCCACAAGGCAACAAATGTTGTTCCTCCAGTTATCGTTTTGAGAAAAGTCTTTCAGAACTTCACTTTTCATACAAAAAGTACATAACATGCCATGCATGCCAAACTCCTTTGGATAATGGCATTTGCACAAATAGTGTGTGTGCAGTTTATGAAACAAATGGAATAGGAGAGGGTTCTAATACATTTTTTGTCATCAGTGTATTGAAAGAACTGGAACAACTAATCTCAGGTGAGAAATTTTTAAGATTATCACTTAATGTTTCTCATGTTTTTTTGATGATCATAATAATAATAATAATAATAACAATAATAATAATAATAAATAATTCATTTGTATGGCACAAATTCAAGATAGTTTTCAAATGTGCCTAATTCAGGCAAAACGGACTTATATTCAGGAGTATTGTCTGTTAAAGCTGTAGTGCCTTGCTCATGTCTTACCTTTCCCAGTGAAACTTGTCTTCACACAAGTGGTGAGATCATTGTGACTTTGCAAAAAATACTTCTTGAAATTATATACAGAACAAAGTTGAAATTCAGAAAATCTTTCTCCCAAAGTAAAAAAAAAACTATTTAATTAGTTCAAATTAAAGCTGTTTATAATCTTTGATTGTGTAATTGCTCACTTATCAAATAAACTTAATTACCAACAGTTTCAGAGCCAGCAGAAATGTAATTCTGGAAAAAAGCAAGTAAACTCCAAGTATTATCAGTAACTTTTTTTTTCTTGTTGCTGAAATTTAAAGAGGGTGTTTATTTAGTTTTTGGTTGAAGTGGCTGTCGTAATTGTAATAATAAACTGCTGCAAACCTCCAAATCTACCAATCTGCAAAATTAAAGTTGCTCCAATTATTCCAGCAGTACGTTATATGAAGGAAGAATAATTTGTATAGAATGTCAACACTCTGCTTTCTCTTATAAAAGTCTAAAAATAAATACAATTTCATTTTCATTTTCATTCTAGCAATGTTTCTAAAAAAGTGCAACATTTTGAAACTTTTGTGTCAAAAGAATCCACTTTTTCTACTGAGTTTCATGCAGATTTAGTACTGGTGAGGATCGTTGTTATATCCAGATTCAATTCAACCCTATTTTATTTAACTTAAACCACTAGGTATTACAAAATTAGAAAAGAAAAAAAGATCTAAATATTGCTTGCAAGCATGATTTTGTACAAATATATGTACAATATACTGTCTCTTGCAATTACCTGTCTACACAGGTGACAAAAACATATGCTGGCCAATCAAACTTCAAAGTTTACCTGCCCATTTAGGAACATTTTGGTGGCAGTTAATACGCAAATGATTGAAGCTGATTTATCTGCCGTTTGACAAGACATGGCATTTACAATTTAGTTAAGCTAGGTAGGAATTTCAAGCAAGGCTTACCACTATCAAGCAATTTACAAAATCAAGAGATAGAATTGGGACAACTTCATTCATATAGAGAAGCTAGAAGAAGGCTGTGCTTAGATGCAAAGACAGCATCAAAAGTTGTCAAACAATTCAGACTGGAAATACAGCTCCAAACCCGTGAATACACCTGGACTGCCTGCAAATGTTCTTTTCAGTGCTCCATGTGATTAGAGACTATGGTGCAACCAAAAAGTTTTTAATCTTTGAGAGAATTGTAGGACAATTTGGGTATTAAACACTGTGAAGTTCTGGCACCTTCGTACAATTTCAAGACATACATGTTCGAATCAAAACATTCCAAAGTTGGCAGGTAAACTTTGAAGTTTGAATATCAAAACTTTGACTTTTGATTGGCCAGTAGAACATATTTTTGTCAAGCATGTGGACAGGTAGCTGCAAGTGACTGTATACCATATTTTATATTGGACTAATTTTTGTTATAGAACACTGGACTACAATGAAACATTTCATGGAAGGATACAAGCACAAGATTGGTGTGTATGAAGATGTAATTGATGGACAGGTGTACCAGAAACTAACTTCAGATGCTAGTGAAAATGGTAGCTTTCCCATTAGTTTGTACTGGCATCTTGATGGAGCACCTGCACTGAAATCAACTAATTTATCTATTTGGCCAATTCAGAGTTTCATCGCAGAACTTCCTTTGAATTTAAGATACTCGTACAAGAACATCATCATGTCTGGTCTCTGGTTTGGCAAGACAAAACCTGATATGGATGTTTTTCAGGCAAAGTTTGTGGAAGAAGTAAAATCACTTCAGGATGGGTTCCATGTAGATGTTGCAGGTACACCTGATCAACAGTTCAAACTTACAGTTGTTGGGCAGGTGGCAGACTTGCAGGCTAAAGCTCCATCAATTAATTTCAAACTATACAATGGAAAGTTTGGATGTAGTGTGTGTTTGCACCCTGGTCAAAGGATGCCTGGTAGAGGAAATAAGAGGGTGTATCCTTTTTCGTCAAACAGTTTTCCAAGAAGGAAACATGCAGATTCAATCGTGCATGCACAGCTAGCTGACAACACTGGTCAAGCAGTTTTTGGAATCAAGGGTTTGTCACCAGTTCATGAGATCTTACAGATACCAGATATGTTGCTATTTGACTATATGCATCAGGTGCTTGAGGGGGAATACACCAGAAGATTGTCAAAATGGCTGAGTAATACGTGCCCAAGTCAAGTCAGTCTTAAAGAGGACAAAGAAAACCTTACCAAAGAGCTTCTAAGTATTAAACTTCCTCATGACTTCAAAAGAAAATGTCGATCCTTGAATGAATTCCATAAATGGAAAGCAAGTGAGAAGCAAGTCCTTTTCCTTCATGTTGGACTACCTCTTCTCAAACAAGTCCTTCCACCAGACTACTTTTACCATCACTCTCTGTTAGTCACTGGAGTTCGCAT